>JBBPBX010021796.1:4655-29544 GCA_038048925.1 Garcialebias charrua | reverse complement strand
TGACCTCAGGTCATGTGACCTATGTCGGTCCGTCAGTTTACCTCAGGTCATGTGACCTGTGTCGGTCCGTCAGTTGACTTCATGTCGTGTGACCTGTGTCGTTTTGTCAGTTGACCTCAGGTCATAAGACCTGTGTTGGTCCGTCACTTGACCTCAGGTCCTGTGACCTGTGTCGGTCCGTCAGTTGACCTCAGGTCATGTGACCTATGTCGGTCCATCAGTTGACCTCTGGTCATGTGACCTGTGTCGGTCCGTCAGTTGACTTCATGTCGTGTGACCTGTGTCGTTTTGTCAGTTGACCTCAGGTCATGTGACCTGTGTTGGTTCGTCACTTGACCTCAGGTCATGTGACTTGTGGTCCGTCAGTTGACCTCAGGTCATGTGACCTGTGTTGGTACGTCAGTTGACCTCATGTCGTGTGACCTGTGTCGGTCCATCAGTTGACTTCATGTCATGTGACCTGTGTCGTTGTGTCAGTTGACCTCAGGTCATGTGACCTGTGTTGGTTCGTCACTTGACCTTAGGTCATGTGACCTCTGTCGTTATGTCAGTTGACCTCAGGTCATGTGACCTGTGTTGGTACGTCAGTTGACCTCATGCCATGTGACCTGTGTCGGTCCATCAGTTGACTTTATGTCATGTGACCTGTGTCGTTGTGTTAGTTGACCTCATGTCATGTGACCTGTGTTGGTATGTCAGTTGACCTCATGCCATGTGACCTGTGTCGGTCCATCAGTTGACCTCATGCCATGTGACCTGTGTCGGTCCATCAGTTGACTTCATGTCATGTGACCTGTGTCGTTGTGTTAGTTGACCTCAGGTCATGTGACCTGTGTTGGTACGTCAGTTGACCTCATGCCATGTGACCTGTGTCGGTCCGTCAGTTGACCTCAGGTCATGTGACCTGTGTTGGTCCGTCAGTTCACCTCAGGTCATGTGACCTGTGTCGGTCCGTCACTTGACCTCAGGTCATGTGACCTGTGTCGGTCCGTCAGTTGACCTCAGGTCATGTGACCTGTGTCAGTACGTCAGTTGACCTCATGCCATGTGACCTGTGTCGGTCCATCAGTTGACCTCAGGTCATGTGACTTGTGTTGGTCCATCAGTTGACCTCAGGTCATGTGACCTGTGTCGGTCCTTCACTTGATCTCATGTCATTTGACCTGTGTCGGTCTGTCAGTTGACTTCATGTCGTGTGACCTGTGTTGGTCTGTCACTTGACCTCAGGTCATGTGACCTGTGTTGGTCCGTCACTTGACCTCAGGTCATGTGACCTATGTCAGTCCGTCAGTTAACCTCATGTCATGTGACATGTGTCGGTCTGTCAGTTGACCTCATGTCGTGTGACCTATGTCAGTCCATCAGTTGACCTCAGGTCATGTGACCAGTGTCGGTCCGTCAGTTGACTTCATGTCATGTGACTTCATGTCATGTGACTTGTGTCGTTTTGTCAGTTGACCTCAGGTCATGTGACCTGTGTTGGTCCGTCACTTGACCTCAGGTCATGTGACCTGTGTTGGTCCGTCACTTGATCTCATGTCATGTGACCTGTGTTGGTCTGTCAGTTGACTTCATGTCGTGTGACCTATGTCGGTCCGTCAGTTGACCTTAGGTCATGTGACCTGTGTCGGTCCGTCAGTTGACCTCAGGTCATGTGACCTGTGTCGGTCCGTCAGTTGACTTCATGTCATGTGACCTGTGTCGGTCCGTCAGGTGACGGACAACAATAGGTCAAGCATGTTTTAGAACACAGCAATGGGCCACCTGCATGTGCCGGCACGCACCGTATATACATGTGCCAAGGACAAGGAGAGAGACAGTACTTGTAAGCAAAATAATTTATTTGACAGAACATCAAAGTTACAGGATAGTCGGCACAGCAGAATAAGACAATTTTATGCATAAAATTGTTCTGGAGCAGACAAAGCTTTCCGTTCAGTGGATGTCCCAAAATGTTCAACATTGAGATAACTTCAGGGTCTGTTATGTGTGAATTCAGGTCAGGGCCTCTCTTCTGACTAAGGGGGGAAGTGCAAGCAGAGTCTTACTTACCTGGTGGAAACATTGGAATGCAGTCAGTGCAGTCTGGTGTGGTGGGGGTGTCTGAGTTGTGTGCACGCATATTTATAACAAAAGGCAGTTAATGGCCCACTAATGTGGACCCACTAATGGCCCACTAATGGTTGGTTTGGACTAAGGGTCTTTTGACCCTCTTTCAGGACTTCTGGGGGGAGGTTGAAAATCCTGGGACTTCTAGTGTTAAATAAACTATAAAACAGGACAAGTTCATTTATTATGACAGAACAGGAGGCACTGAAACAAATAAATAAAAATGCTGATTGCAGAGAACACAAAAATAGCTATAACTCATTCCCGTTTAGGCGTTTACAGACATTGGTGTGTACTAGCTGATATTCAGTTTTTCAATTAGGTTTACCATTTTGCTATTAGCTATGGAATAAACTCTGTCTGTCAGCCAAATACCTCATGAACCACTGGACGTATTACTAGGAAACTTTTGAGAAATCACCACTAGACGTACTTCTACAACTGATTCACCTTTGGAGCCAGATCAGCTCAAGATGGCCACCACAGCCATTTAGCTTTAGAAAACACAAACAATGCTATAACAGTCACACAGAGATTGTTCTAAGATTAGGTATGAAGTAGCTGAGAGTCATTCAAACCCTACTGTTCTGCAGTGCTAATTGGACAAGATCTTTGTTTAAAACTTTTGCATCAACTCTTCAAATCAGCCCTGTTTGGTGGTTAACAAACTATCTTGTGGACCCTTGGACCAATTTTATTCAAACTTCCAGAAAGTAAGAATTGTATGCAAGTCTTATCACGATCCGTGATGGTTAGACCTAAGTGCA
This sequence comes from Garcialebias charrua, assembly GCA_038048925.1. Taxonomy (NCBI): domain Eukaryota; kingdom Metazoa; phylum Chordata; class Actinopteri; order Cyprinodontiformes; family Rivulidae; genus Garcialebias; species Garcialebias charrua. The sequence goes on along the minus strand of JBBPBX010021796.1, from coordinate 26,668 downwards.
GGTAGTAAAAGAAAAGGGATTTATTAAATAAACAAAAACAAACGGCTGACGTGGCAACAAAACTTATATAAATCAGCGGGAATTGTCCAATCTACCTGCTAGCATGTTTATTATTGCTGTGAGTAGGCAGTGTGTTTCTGTAAACCCGGAAGTGTAGCATTTTTGTTATTTTCAGGTTATGTAACCGTTTTCCTAAACCTAACCTAAACCTAACCCCCTTTCCCTTGTGCCTAAACCTAACCCAGACCCTAAACCTAACGCCAGAGGCTTTACTCTAAACTTTAACAAGTAGCAAAAGACGGAGCCTGCTGTCATCGCTTGTAACGGTGACAACATACTTAGGAGGTACAGGAGGGGCAATCTGACGGATAGGAATGGGGATGATAATAATTGATAGGGCCATTTTATGGTTGATAACATCCGAAGCGGGTGCATAGATCATGGAGCAAACAGGAACACGACACAGAGGGAAACACGAGGAGGACTGGGACATCTGCAGCATTACAGATCAACGAGCATGGTGAGGTGGTAACATGGTTTAAATAACAAACTGGGTGAAAGTGAAAGTGGAAACACCGGCTGAACACTGACTGGGCAGGCTGAATGGAAAAAAAAACACTGTGGAGGTTTAATGTGGAGGGGGTAAATGGAATTTGACACAAGGAAACCGAAACAAAACACTGATCCTCTCGTGTCTGAAACCGTTTACCTTTTTGGAGTAATTGATATTAACCATAACAAAAATAAGTGTAATCCATTCACTCAAACTTTATTTATACAGGATCGGACTCATTTACAAGAGAGACCTGAAATATGACCTATAATGTTTACAGATTACCAACCTAATATTTACAGATATTGAACTTCAATTTGATGTTGTAGCTGAGAGACATTCAGAAAACATCTGCTATGCCAGACACTTTAAGCTATTGAGCATACATATATTTCCAAGGTTTACAAAGTTATCATTTCTCTATATCAAATTATCTTAGTCTGAAACTCTACCATATGAAGCAGTGTGCAATTAGCATCTCTTTAAAAAAAACTCTAGGCTTTTAATTAAAAATGTAAAAACTTTCTGTGGTTTTGATGTAACACAAACCACTGATTTTCTACATACACCAGGATGAATTTGAGTTGTATTTTAAAAGACAAACACATAATCTTTGATTTTCTCTTTTTGAATTAACAAGAAAATCATCTTTGCATCTGTTACGGTCCTTGCGTGTGAGAGTTAAATGTTATTTAGAAGGAGCCAAGAAGCTGAGGAAATTAAACTATGTGATTGTATCGCAATAGTTACAGAGCAAATGATTTCTTCTTCCCATCAGCTGTCTGGAAAATCACATACAATGTTGTTGTTTTTGTTTGTTTGTTTGTTTGTTTTTTGCAACATCCAACAGAGGCTCGAGACAACGCCTGGTGTGAGATCCAAATTTCCAGCAGATGAATTAAAAATTGTTTTTCAACCAGTGCAGATTTTTTAGGAACTTTAGTACTTACTGTTATGGGAAAGATGAATATAATAAAGCCTCTAAATGTACCTTTGATTTCTTAGGGTTCAACTTATTTTTGCTTTCTTTGAAAAGCTAAAACTGGCCAAATATAAACCTCCTCATGAGAAGCAGTTTTTTTTAAACCACATGAAGCTGCACAGAAAATGATGGTCCTTTAGTCTTTGACTCCACCTGCTGTTGATCCCTGAAACCTTTCACACTTAATTTCATGTCTGCCTTCAACTTCATTTTTCTCTTTCAGATAACATAGCATAAATTGCATGGATGGAAAACAGTCGAAAAAAAGAGAGAGATTTGGTTTTATCAACATTTTCATTTACATTTTGCCATTTTTCATAGAAAAAAAATCATCTCTCGACTAAAAAGAAGTTAACATTTACAACAACTGAACACAAAAATATTAAATGGTAAATGGAGCTTATTTATATAGCGCCTTCCAGCCCCCTCTGAGGAGCCCCAAAACGCTTTACAATACGAGCCATCTACCCATTCATACACACACCGTTAGTGGCCTTGTAGGGCGCTATCCAGACCTACCGGGAGCAACTCGGGGTTAAGTGTCTTGCCCAGGGACACAACGACATATGGTGGGCGGATGCGGGACTCAAACCTCCGACCTTCCGATTGGGGGTCGACTGCCATTACCACTGTGCCACGGTGAAGATGAAGTTGTGTACTGTAATCTATCCAACATATTTATGCGCTTCTTCCTTTTCAGCTTTTTGGGGGTCACTGTATCCAGCAGTCACTGTGTGAGAGGCAGGGGACACCCTGGACTGGTCTCCAGTCCAACACAGGGACATATATAGAGACAGACAACCATTCACTCACTCACATCTAGGGTTACTGATAACATGCATGTTTTTGGTCTGTGGGTGGAAACCAGAGTACCTGGAGAAATCCCACACATGCACAGAGAGAACATGCAAACTCCACGCAGAAAGGTCCCAGGCTGGGATTTGAGATAGCATTCTTGCTGAGAGGCAACAGCTCTAACAAGTGAGCCACCGTGCTGCCTAAATTGTGTCATAAGTAAACACATAATTTATTTAATTTATTAATTTAAAAATAAAACACAAAACAATTTACATAATGAAAATAAACAAAATATAACATGAAAGGCAGCAGATGAAGAAAAAATCGTATGGTAAAAAAAAAAAAATCTGTATTTCTCTCTTATGTTTTTTCTATTGTTTAAGGAAATTATACCATTGCTGTTCATCATTCTTTAGTTTGTAGCAGGTCACTCTTGTAAATGAGTCCACGAGGCTCAATGAGATTTACCTGACTAAATAAAGGTTGAATGAATGAATGTATTATATCTGCTCCTTTTTTCAAAATAATCAATTCAAACTACAAATAACAAAACAAAATGAATTACTCATTCCATTTTCTCGTTCTCATACGTTTCTCATTAAACTCCATTCATATATATTTTTTCAACAATTCGGTTTTGATCATTCTCTTGAATACAAACATTGACTTGGCTTTTTTTTTTATACATCTGTCTCCAAACCATTCCACAATCCTGTTCCCTGAATTAAGGCAGACCGTCCCTTCAAACTGGTATACTGTGGTTTTACAAATATGTCTGTCCCCTTAAGTGTGTACAGCTTTGTCTTTTTACAAAATACATTTGGATATTTAAAAGTAATGCCTTATTCTGAGCTCTATACATAACTGATACAATATTATAATCTACCAAATCATCGAACTTCAGTAATTTCATTTGATAAAATAATATGTATATTATTTTATCAAATGAAATTACTGAAGTTCGATGATTTGGTAATATTCTGTAAGTAAGAAGTACTGTCATCCATCAAGTATACCGGTACTTGATGGATGACAGTAATGCTTTCTTGTGATAATTCTTACAACTATCCATCCATCCATCCATCCATCCATCCATCCATTGTCTTCCGCTTATCCGGGGTCGGGTCGCGGGGGTAGCAGCCTAAGTAGGGAGGCCCAGACTTCCCTCTCCCCAGCCACTTGGAGCAGCTCCTCCGGGGGAATCCCAAGGCGTTCCCAGGCCAGCCGAGAAACATAGTCCCTCCAGCGCGTCCTGGGTCTTCCTCTGGGTCTCCTCCCGGTGGGACATGCCCGGAACACCTCACCAGGGAGGCGTCCAGGAGGCATCCTAACCAGATGCCCGAGCCACCTCAACTGGCTCCTCTCGATGTGGAGAAGCAGCGGCTCTACTCCGAGTCCCTCCCGGATGACTGAGCTTCTCACCCTATCTCTAAGGGAGAGTCCAGACACCCTGCGGAGAAAACTCATTTCAGCCGCTTGTATCCGAGATCTTGTTCTTTCGGTCATAACCCAGAGCTCATGACCATAGATGAGGGTGGGAACGTAGATCGATCGGTAAATTGAGAGCTTTGCCTTTTGACTCAGCTCTCTCTTCACCACGACAGACCGGTACAGCGCCCGCTTCACTGCGGACGCTGCACCTATCCGCCTATCGATCTCACGCTCCAGTTTTCCCTCATTCGTGAACAAGACCCCGAGATACTTAAACTCCTCCACTTGGGGCAGGACCTCCTCCCCGACCCGGAGAGGGCACGCTACCCTTTTCCGGCTCAAGACAGCACGTTGGCACAACTGGGCAGCACGTGGCACAACTGGTAGAGCTGCTGCCTCTCAGCGAGAAGGTTGCCGGTTCAAATCCCGGTCCGGGGCCTTTCTGGGTGGAGTTTGCATGTTCTCCCCGTGCATGCGTGGGTTTCCTCCGGGTACTCCGGTTTCCTCCCACAGACCAAAAACATGCTTGTTAGGCTGATTGGTGACTCTAAATTGACCCTAGGTGTGAGTGTGAGAGTGGATGGTTGTTTGGTGTGAGTGAGACAGGTCCCTCTTGTAAATGAGTCCCCGTGACTCAATGAGGCTAGCCTGTATAAATAAAGGTTGAATGAAAAAAAAAAAAGACCATGGCCTCGGATTTGGAGGAACTGATCCTCATCCCGGCCGCATCACACTCGGCTGCAAACCGCTCCAGTGAAAGCTGTAGATCACGATCTGATGAAGCCAATAGGACCACATCATCTGCAAAAAACAGAGAAGCGATTCTAAGGCCACCAAAACGGATCCTCTCAACACCTTGGCTGCGCCTAGAAATTCTGTCCATAAAAGTTATGAACAGAATCGGTGACAAAGGGCAACCTTGGCGGAGTCCAACTCTCACTGGAAACGAGCCTGACTTACTGCCGGCAATGCGGACCAAGCTCTGACACCGGTCGTACAGGGACCTAACAGCCCTTATCAAAGGGCCTGGTACCCCATACTCCCGGAGTACCCCCCACAGAACCCCCCGAGGGACGCGGTCGAATGCCTTCTCCAAGTCCACAAAGCACATGTAAACTGGTTGGGCAAACTCCCACGCACCCTCCAGGACCCTGTTGAGGGTGTAGAGCTGGTCCAGTGTTCCACGACCAGGACGAAAACCACACTGCTCCTCCTGAATCCGAGGTTCGACTATCCGACGGACCCTCCTCTCCAGAACCCCTGAATAGACCTTACCAGGGAGGCTTAAAGACCGTGTAAAGTGAAATTAGATTTGTGTTTTTAGTTTGTCACATGGCATAAATATGTGTTATTAATCACCCATATAAATCTGACTGATTAAAAACATTGTTTTCCTTATAAAATTAAGTGTCAAAAATCATGAAAAAACATGATTTTCCCTTAGTCTGGAACTGTGGGGGCGTGTCAGCACGTGGGCGTGGTTTCAGCGCAGTTCTGCAGCTCAGAGAGCAAGTAGGAGGACTCTCTCGCTCAGAGCTGAACTGTGTGGAGGAGGAAGACAGGTTCATCAGTAAACCTGCTCTGTTTGCTCCTTTTTCCAAGAGTTACGCTGTTTTTAGTGCACAAACAACTCTGGTTTTATTTTTAAAGTTGAGGACGCAACTATAATTCATAACTCCGCTGTTATGTGTTTAGAAGATGAGCGGACTCGCGCGGCTGCACCGGTCCGACCCGACACATCGCATGCGGGGGCTGTGTTGGTGATTAAGATAAAGAGTAATCACGTTGATAACTAAGTATGCAATGGACCTGTCGCATTTTCTTAGCAAAAAAGGAGCTTGTGAACTTGTAGGGCACAGGCTTAGCAATAAAAAAAAGAAAGAAAGAAAAGAAACAGGAAAGGCGGCGGCGGTGTCCGGAGGCTGAGGAGGGAGACGGTCAGTAGCAGGTGCCCTGACCATTAAAACATCCTGGGAAGATGCAGGAACGAGGCATAATTGATTAGCTAGCTAACAATGAACAAAATATCTATGCTATTGCTATCTGATGCTATCTGCGAGTCGCGAGTGAACGGCTCCACCCATGCGAAGAACAATTTATATCACTAGAGCAGCAGGGGGTAGGGCTATACTAATGAGGACCGCGTGACGAAACGCGGTCCCGTTTAAAACACGCCTAAAAAATCCTGAAACACACATGTCTTTATACACAGTTTCATGTATAACTTCAAAATTAATTGAGCTACAATTTTGAGACTTTTTACTCATTTACAACATTACAATTATCACATTTATAATGTTTATTTAAGAAAATGTTGAAATTCACTTTACACGGTCTTTAAGAGCCTTACATTACAATTCTTACAACTATTTTCTATAAAATAAAAATAGGCTTTGTAATTGTTTTACACGCTTTTCCCCAAACATTAACACAATAAATTAAATGTGGAACAATAATTGTATTAGACAACAAATACAGTGCTTTGTCATTTAATAGATCACATAATAAACACAAAGGTGTAAAGAAAGATCATTGAGACTCACAAATTATCATTACTAAAAGATTTAAAATCAAACAAGAATGAAAGTTTACAAAAATATTACCAAAATTACAAAAACACGTGTAAAAATGTAAATATTTTGTTCCTCCTATAATTGCTATTTCCGAGTGTTCCTGAACGTACCGTTACGTTCCAGTGGTCAGCTGACTGCGTGAGCTGTCATGTGGCGTTCACGGACGAAAAAAAAAGAAACTCGAAGCGCCACAATAAACAAGCCGGGGGTTCGTTTGAGAGCACAGCTCAGTTCCCCCGCATTTCCTGGTTTCTTCCACTTGTCCAACATGGCTTGGACAAACTACCAGCTGTTCCTTGCGGGACTTATGCTAACAACTGGATCCATCAACACATTATCGGCAAAGTGAGTGCATTTGTTCTTTTCTGTCAGGTGTACAAAGAGCAGGCTAAACACAACTAGAAGTTCAATTTTAGAACATGTTGTCTGATTAAAAACATGAATAAATCATTATTACGTGTTTCGCAACAGCCCAGTTGAAACTAGCTAGTAATTTTAGCTAATTACAAAACATTTGGATTTAATCTTCTTTTCATGCTTGTGGGTCAACTCTCGCGTGACTTCCCTGCTCTGTTTGACTTAAAGCAGCAGTATGTAGCTTTTTTTATGAACATATTTCTTCACTCTGTCACTACCTCCTGACAGACTGATGTTAGCCAGGTAATCTCTGAAAAAAATTTAAAAAAAATATTGTCCCCTTGCTTCTCCAGGTGGTAAATAAGCATTTCTAAAAAGAAAAGGTGACCCGCCATTTTCCAGCCAATAAAAACAGAGTTTGTAACCAGCCAATAAAAACAGAGCTTGAATTTGAATCAGCCAATAAAAACAGAGCTTGAATTTGAAATTCAACAGACCACAAGGGGGCAGAGCCACATATGGCTCTGAGGGGGAGGGATCAGAATGCTTTGCCTGTTGAAAATATTTCTAACTGCTGCAGTTCTACAGAAACTGCATACTGAACCTTTAAGTTGTGTATAAAACAAAGACAATGAATAGACAAGATGAGCATTTCCGTGCAAATCAAAACTTCAATGATTCATCTCTGCGTGGGATCAACCTGTTCTGTTTCGATACTAGTTTCATCAAGGGTAAAACTAAAAGCACACTTACTAGCTGAGTTAGCAGGGGTGCTACTAAGGGGGGTCCTAAGGGGGTACTTATGCCCTTAAAAAAAATTCCATCTTGCCCTCTTGGCCAGACAATATTGTATGCATACAATAATTTATGAATATGAATTTGAGAAAGGAGAAATTTGAGTTTCAGCTGAATAAATGACTTAGTTTATTTCAATTAAAGTATTACACTGATAAAATAGACAATGGCGCCGCTTATGCAGTACAGGTAGTCCTCGACTTACGACGTAGTTCCGTTCCTACGTGGCGTCGTAAAGCAAATTTCGACGTAACTCGAAACATACGTCTGAACTGCACCTTATATGTACAGCACTGTATTTTACAGAGCACTTAGCCTATCCTAACAGAGTACCCTACATAATTATAAAAAAAAACACATACATTTCAGAGCCATAATGAAGGGGGAAAAATAGTTAATTTCCTACTCTGGACTGCTGGTGAAGCCATTTCCTCCGTTTCTCCCTCCCTCCTCCGGATTCTCCATTCGTTTACGTTGTAAAACCGCTGTCCATAAAACAGCTACTTTTCCACAGCTGCTGCCTGTTTCTGCCTGTCCAGCTTGCTCCAACAAGTTTTGTTTTGTTTTTTGAATGTCAAGAGGACCAGACTTAGCTTTTTTTAGAGAATACAGAGCAGCTGTAGCCTCCACAGCTAGCAAAACGGGAAACTGGAAACTGACGGAAAATATATATTTTAATTTTTCTTATGGAGATGCGTGTCGTAACCACGAAACGTCGTGTCGAGGCCGTCGTAAGTCGGGGACTACCTGTATTCCATAATCTGTGCTTCTTTGTTGTGGTGACGGGGGAGCTGAGCCACGAGGCGAAACCGTCTGTTGACCGCTCAGTCTACGTTCCTACCCTCGCCTGTGGTCGGGTAAACGTAGAAACAACGAGATTGTGGTTACAAGCGGTCAAAATTAGCTTCACCGTGGAATAGCTGGACTCACCCTTAAAGATACGGTGAGAAGTTCAGTTAAGTGGGAGACACTCGGATTAAAAACTGTGCTCCTCCACGTCAAAACGAACAAGTTAAAGTGGTTCGGATGTACGGTAAGATGTCCCTTGGACGCCTCTGTAAGGAGTTTTACCTCCCATCTGGGATGAAACCTTGAGAAAGAACCAAAACATACTGGAGAGACTATATTTTATAGCTGGGTTCAGACAGACCACTTTGGAATTAAGTACATGTAATTACATTAGAACAATGGATTACATGTATAGCATAATGGCAAACAAACTGTAAAAGGAGTAAAGCAAACTTATTTATGCCCAGTTCACACAGAAATTTTCAATTCAGAAAAACTGCCTAAATAAATTATTTTCCTGATCATAAATACATTGGGCGGCCGTGGCGTAGTGGTAAGGGCAGTCGTCTCCCGATCGGAAAGTTGGCGGTTCGACTCCCGGGACCCGCACCATGTGTCGTTGTGTCCTTGGGCAAGACACTTAACCCTGAGTTGCTCCCGGTAGGACTGGAAAGCACCTTGCATGGTAGTCTGCCGCCACCGGTTTATGAATGTGTGTAGCATTCAATATATGTGTAGCACTTTGAGATTTTCAGTAATGAAAAGTGCGTTATAAATTGAATTTATTATTATTATTATTATTATTATTAATACATTATTATTATTCACAAAACTATCCCTGAATATTATTATACAAAATTAACAGAGTTTTGAGATTGTTTTAAAACTCAAACAATTATTTCTTAATTTCAACTCATGAATCAGATATTTATTTTTTTCCATCACACCTGATTTTAATCAAAGTAAAACACTTTTACCAAAACAAGTAAGTGATGGGTTGCTGTGGCAACCCCTCTAAAGAAACAGCCAAAAGAAGTAGAAGATGTATGACAACAGAACAGAGTGTTTGTCATGGCTATTGGTTTTGATATACCATTCCACGATTTGATATACCATTCCAAGATTATCAATCCCCATCTGGTCATTGCTTTGATAACTTACCAGGAGCTCACCTGATGAGACGCACTGTATTATAACTACCGTGTTTTTTGGACTATAAGGCGCACAGGATTATAAGGCGCATTAAACTAAACTAGGGATGCACGATATTATCGGCATGGTATCGGTATCGCCGATATTAACGTTAAAGTTCAATATCGGATATCGGCCATTCCATCAAAATAACTCGCCAGTATAAAATACTGTTTTTGTATGATATCCCAGTGACAAGGATGCCTGCAGCAGCAGCACAACACAATGACATCAGGTGCGTCTACCTGATCTCACGGCAGAGAGGAAATTCAAAATGTTGGCAGTGTGGAAGTTTTTTTTTCATTGAGGATGTTGCATTCTGAAGATTTTTGGACTATTGAGCCTCGATACATCGTCCCCAGTTGGATATATTTTTCCCACGTAGCCTTACTTGAGTTACAAGCCATCATTTCTAATGTCATGGAGAAGCTAATAGCTGATGGCTCTTGGGTGAGTTTTACCACAGATATTTAGACGTCAAGTGTTGGCCCCGTTAGGATGATTAGTCTTACGGCACAAAGGATAGACAAAAACTTTGATCTTAAAAAGGCTGTCCTTCACGCACAGGAGTGCAGAGGATCCCACAGTAGCCGTGTTTCCATCAAGGTTTCTTGATGCGCATTTTGAAGTATCGCATCAGAAAAGGTGAATGGAAACGGCACGATTCGAATTAACTTCCTCTAATTCGCAAAAAAGTTGATACGCTCGCTTGAGGTGGTTTTTGGGTTTTTCGAAACAGAGCTGATGCGCAAAACGAGAGATGGAAACAGATTTGCCGACTCAGTTCTGACGTAGCGAACATTCACGTCATGTGACTGATCAGCTGTTTCCGCTGTAACATCGCTAAAACTAGTTGGCATGACAGAATAAATACAACTTGCCCGATAGCAACACATTCCTGAAATATTCTCTCCATTTTGCCGAGATGTGTGGTTCGGTTCCTGTTTTCAACCGCTACTTCCTGTTTACTGTAGACGTGCGTAACGCTGACGTCTGACGTAATGCCGCTTTGCGTGGCCTGGTGGATTCGCTTCAAGCCAGTTGATGGAAACACTTCTTATTCGCATTAGTTTTTATTCACATTTTTGCGAATTTTCAAAAATTCGCTCAAAATTCGAATTGAAAATAGATGGAAACACGGCTACTGCAGCTAGGAACCTGGAACAAGCCTCCACACGTGAGACAGCATCGCAGGTGACTAATGCTAATGAATAACATTTAACACTTTTCATTTAATTTAAGTTAAAGTGCTATGCATATGGCTGTTACTGAATACTGTATACTGTATGTCATCAGCTCTTGCAGCTGTTGCACAATTTTTGTAGCAAATAAGCCTAAGAGGTCTATGTTCTGACAAAATAAAGTATATTAAAAAATATCTGTACATGTATTGGTTAACGGCCAAAAATCCAATATTGTGCATCCCTAAATTAAACTAAACTAGGGATGCACCGATACCAGATTTTTGAAAACCGAGTACAAGTACAAGTACTTACATTAAAGTACTTGCCGATACCAAGTACCGATACAAGTACTAATTAATATTTTTAAAAATCATTCTAATTAACTTAAACTGTTTATTTTCATTAGACACTTCAAACATAAATAAACAAAGTACATTACTATTGGTAATCTGTAAAGTATGTCAAACTTGTACAAAAAAATTAAATGTTTTACATTTGAACTCTTACATAGTCAATGAAATGAAATGAAACTGGTATCGGGTCCTGTAGTATCGGAGCCCTTTTATGAGTACGAGTACGAGTAAACGCACATGGTATCAGACCAATACCCGGTATCGGTATTGGTGCATCCCTAAACTAAACCATTTTGACAGATTTTTGAGCGCCGTGTACCACATAAAATCGGTTTGAGGTCAGTAAGCACAACTAAAATTAATACATAAGGTGCACTGAATTATAAGGCTTACTGTTGATTTTTGAGAAAATTAAAGAATTTTAAGTGCGACGTATAGTCCTAAAAATACGGTACCCATACATAATACAACTATTTACCAGATCTGTTTAATTTAAATCAACCTAAAGCAGAAAAATATGACATCTTAGGCAGGGAATGAATAATGTCATGATTGATAATCAGCAACTCTATTTAAAATTAAATGTTCTGTCAAGGACTCGGATATGCAAACCAATATGAGGAGCTCAAGTATAGAAAAGTTTAAGATTTCTTTAGAAAAGAAACAGGGGTGAACAACAGCTGATATGGCAGTAACAAAAACACAAACTAGAGGAGACACAAAGGACACTTGGCGTGGAAGCCGCAATGGCGGACTACAGGTATAAAGAAAACTGGGGGGATAAAGAGACTGGGACTGAAGAGGTAAGTGGCTGCAGCTGAGACTGATAAGAATGGGGAACAGGTGTGAGTGGGAGGTGCAGGACTGAGGAGCAGAGGCTTACTGTGAAAAATACATACTGAAGGTGATGAAACTGAATACTGAAACAATAACCAGTCTAATAAGTTTACATTACACAGAATACACTAATCTAGTATAAGGACAGAATGATAATTGTGGGGAATAATACAAATGAAAATAAAATAAAGAGATAACTCGTTTAGGAAAGACATCAGTGCATTCTAGTAGTGCAATAAAATGCTTTCTTTCTTCTCAAGTTGATTAGTTGAGCTGTCACGTTTGGTTCAAACCTGCTGACTTTTGTAAAAGAGAACTGCAGCAGTGACGTTTGTACAAGATAAAACTGGTCAAGACCTGAAAACCATTTGATTTTTTAATTTTATAAACAAAATGTTTGTCATAATTATGATTTATCTTTTGGCAACCGCAAAATTTTTAATTTTAATTTTATTTTAATTTTTCCAAACGTCTTTTTAACAAGTCTTCAAGACGAGAAGCCTTGAATGTTTGATGTAAAGCAAAACTATCATGTGACCTTAAACAACAACAAAAAAAAGCTCCATAGAAGGAACCTTAAATCAAATATTGCTTTGAATGCTCTTAATGATTGTGAGACAGTTCATCATTATCATTTTGATCAATAAATTAACCATTTTATATTTTAGTCTTTGAACATTTTCTTTAAATTCATAGATTTTTCTGGATCCGCAGTCTGAAATAGAAAATATTTATGGTGTAACGGCACAACTATATAAGAAAATGATTTAATTTGAAAGGGGGGGAATGCAGTGTTTGTCACTTTTGCTGTGATTAATAAGAGGTTTGCCACTTTTGTAAAATGAGACATTTAGCTTTTTTAACTTCTCCATAAATGTGTGATGTCAGCTTTATCCTGTCTGACTCAGACTTCTGTTTTCTTATTTGGGTTTAATGGCGTAACGAAACCCACATTTGTTACAAATCACTCCAGGTGAACTGCTAATGTGTCACACAAAAAAAAAACGATCTTGTTCACACAGGAACGGTGCAACCACCAGGTAAAGTTTCACGTGTTGATAGTTTTGGTGCAGCTTTACATTTTTCCCTTTCCTGTCGCTCTGTGCAGTTCAAGTTATCTAATCCACAGTACTGTGACCAGAAATGAGGCCCTCTCATGTTTCCACTTTAACCTGATGAGCTCAGACGTTTTGGAACATTACGGGGAAGCGTTTCGACCGTGACTGGCACTTGAGGATAAGAGAGTCACATGTCAGTCAGGCTGTCTTTGACTGTCCAAGGTTTTCTGCAGACATAAGCACTCTGCATGTAAAACGCAACGTCATCATCGTTCAGTCTGTGCAGAGTCTGAACTGCTTTCATTTACAAGAAAAGTCACAAGTTAAAAACAGAAGGGCAGTAATCATTTGTGCATGACCAGTTTTTAATTGTTTGCTGTTAAACAGTTGGTTTGTTGTTTATTTTGCTGCATTTCTGAAGCGGCGCTGAGACAACCACCGACCCTTTGCTTTTTTTTTTTAAAGCCTCACTAATCAAGTTGTACTCTTGTTTTTTTGCCTGACAGATGGGCTGACATGTTCTCAGCAAAGGGTTGCCATGACGACCCAGAGCATCCCTTCGCTCACCCATTTGTACAGGTACAGTAAGAGACCTCTGGGTACAGCGTTTTGGATTGGGTTTAAAAGTCAGTGCAGGTTACCAACATTTAATCTATTTTATTGTAACTCTCAGCTACTACCACACCAAATTTAACTCAATAATTAACTATAGAAGTTGCATTTCCCACAAAATGCAGTGTGAATGCTGGTTGTTTACATAAGCAGAAATGCACATGACAGTTAGGAAATTAGCTAAAAAAGCTGAAAGTAGTAAAAAAAAAATAGCTGAAAAGGCAGAAAGAAGCTTAATACACCAGAAGGAAGCAAAAAGAGCTGAAATGAGCTCAAACAATGTGTACTTTGCTGAAAAAGCTAGGGATGCACCGATACCAGTATCGGGTATCGGTCCGATACCATGTGCGTTTACTCGTACTCGTACTCATAAAAGGGCTCCGATACTACAGGACCCGATACCAGTTTCATTTCATTTCATTGACTATGTAAGAGTTCAAATGTAAAACATTTTATTTTTTTGTACAAGTTTGGACATACTTTACAGATTACCAATAGTAATGTACTTTGTTTATTTATGTTTGAAGTGTCTAATGAAAATAAACAGTTTAAGTTAATTAGAATGATTTTTAAAAATATTAATTAGTACTTGTATCGGTACTTGGTATCGGCAAGTACTTTAATGTAAGTACTTGTACTTGTACTCGGTTTTCAAAAATCTGGTATCGGTGCATCCCTAGAAAAAGCTAAAATAAGCCTAAAAGAGATAAATACTCACTGAAAGAGCAGAAAAAGCTGAAACTAGCAGAAAAAAGCTGAAAGGAGGATAACAAGCTGAAATTAGTAGAAAAAAGTTAATAAGCTGAAAGTAACCGACATTACCACAAAAAACTTGGAATTTTTCTAAAAACCGCTAAAGTTAGCTACAAAAATGCTAAAAATGTAGCTCAAAAGCTAGAACAAGCTTAAATTAGTAGAACAAACCAGAAAGAACATGTTTGACCAACTAAGCTTTAAAGAAGCAGAAATGAGTTCAACAATTTGGAAATTATCAGAAAAAAGAAGAAATTATCAAAAAAAATTGCAAAAAGTTAGTTAAAAGGCAGAAAGAAGCTCAAATGACCAGAATGAAGTAGAGAGATTGCATTTCTTCTGAACTAGGTTGGAAAAAGTTGAAATGAGTGCAAAAACTGAGGAGTTAGCTGAAGAAGCTAAAAACAGCTAAATAGTAACTGACATAGCAGAAAAAGCTGAAACTTGCAGAAATAAGCTGAAAGGAAGACGAGCTGAAATTAACATAAAGAAGATGGAAGCACAAAAATGTTGTAGTTCACAGACAGAATCTGAAAGGATCACAAAACAGCTGAAATTAGCTGAAAAATGTTCACATTTGTATGAGGAAGCTGAACCAGAACAAAATGAGAAAGGAGCAGTAACAGGTTGTAAACAGATCTAAAGATTTGAAGGCTGGAAAATAAGCTCAATTCATTTACTCGTGGCAGAAAAGGCTAAATATTTCAAAAAGCTACGAGTACCAAAAGTGAAAGAGCTGAATGTTTTGATATGTGATTTATTGAACTAGCACAACACTTGTGGAACGAGAAAGATACAGAAAAACGTAAAGGAGAATTTAGAAGTTCTCACTTCTGGCTTTTTCTTTGTGATCTCAAATAAGCACTGTGCATTAGATTAATGAGAAGTGACACTAACAACTTAGAGCAAATCTTTTTAGTTTTATGTAATGTTTGAGGAAATGTATAAACAGACAAATTTGTATGTGTTTTATAATGGCTTGCCATATTTTGTTACCTGTTTGTGTCTTTTCTAGTCAAACATCAAATTCACCATAAATAAATAAAAAACCTACATTGCAGTATTCCCCCAACATTGCTATTTACAGTATTTATTTTTACTTTAGTATGCCACTTTAATAGAAAACAAAGCGCTGCAACTTCGTGGTAACCATTTTAAAACAACCTTCTGAAAGTCTTTACAAGAATTAGAAACAACAAATCTCCTTCGATCAGAGGTGTAACTCTCTCCAACCCGTCCTGCGTCTCTTTGTCCTGGTTGCTGACTGTTCAGGCCGTGGGGATGTTCCTGGGTGAGTTCTGCTGTCTTGCGGTTTTCTACATCGTGCTTTACCACGACCGACGAAGCCCAGAGCCGAGAATAAACCCGGGCCAGAGGTTCAACCCTCTCCTGTTCTTCCCTCCTGCGATGTGTGACATGTTGGCCACTTCCATCATGTATGTTGGTACGTAGCCACCACCTCAAGCACCTGTGTAGTTGCTGGGATTTATTTTTCTGTAAAATGCAAGTATAATATGGATACAAAATACTGTATTCTGTTTGTGCAGAATAAGTACGTAAATAAATTTGTAGTTCTGATGACAGATTAGTGTTTCTGTCTTTTTGTCTTCCAGCCCTCAACATGACGAGCGCCTCCAGCTTCCAGATGCTTCGTGGCGCCGTCATCATCTTCACTGGTTTACTTTCTGTGGCGTTTTTGGGGCGCCGGCTCGCAGTCAGCCAGTGGGTGGGCATAATGATCACCATCCTGGGCCTGGTCATAGTGGGACTCTCTGACTTCGTCAGTGGCCACAAAGACGACTCGCACAAGCTGAGTGATGTCATCACTGGTGAGATGTTTTCTTTATTTAAATCAGCTAAACGGTGAAACGAAGGCACAAAGATGTCCACAGACACAGTCTTTTTTGAAGATGAAGTGTTTTATTAGTCAGATCAAATCTCTTTTCTGCTCCTCAGGTGATCTTCTGATCATCATGGCTCAGATTGTTGCGTCCGTGCAGATGGTGCTGGAGGAGAAATTTGTCTACAAACATGATGTTCATCCTCTTCGGGCTGTTGGAACCGAAGGTAAAGCGGTTCTTTGTCTGTACATGCAGCATGTGTCACAAAAGAAGAAGGCCTTTACATCTCTTAAACCACATGTGCCAAAATCAAGGCCCGGGGGACAAATGTGGCCCTCGTTGACATTTTCTCTGGCCGCCAAGATGATGTGTCAAATGTAAAATGCTTTTATCACTTCCGGGGGTCAAATCAGGTCCACGGTTGACCTCAGCATGGCTCACCGATATGTTCATTTTTAAATAAAACTAGATTTTAAATCATAAAATAAACTTACTGACAATAACGGCTGTTTGTCCGGCCCATGAGCTCTTGGCTTTCAGTAACTTTGGCCCCCTGAGCAATTTAGTTGAATAGCCCTGCTCTCTTAGGGTCGTAAGTCAGTCACATTATGGCATGCCATTTTAACACAAAATCGGATTCACCACAATTACATTCCAGATATCTGAAATTGATTTATGACTAGACAAATTAGTTATTTTTGCGTAATTTGCATGCCCTGCGAGTTATAGGCTGAAGCGACATATTGATGGATTTTTCCCATATTTATAAACCATTTTTTGGCTGAGATATGACTGTTCTCGTTCATTCTGACTGGAAAAAAAATGGAGCAGTACCACTTTCAGCCACTTGATGACAGCAGAGGAGTAATAGTGGTGTGGCGTGCTGTCGGCTGTTGTATCCTGTAATAGTAAACGTGGCTACAATGACAAGTTCAAAGAAGTTCAAGACGAAAACAACTGGACTTTATTATACTTTATTGTTTTTTTGTTTTTGTTTTTCCTTAAACTTTTTTGAATTTACCATGTCCTGGATGATTTAGGATCTTCACCAGAGTTTAAAGGTACAGTACACTATGTAACTTTGTAATGCAGTCTGTAACTTTTCTAACAATATATTTGTAACATATTTCTTCACTCTGTCACTATCTACTGACAGACTGATGTTAGACAAAGTAATCTCTGAAAAAAACTATAGTCCCCTTGCTTCTCTATCAGCATTTATAAAAACACTAAAAACACAGAGTGACCCGGACAATGACCAGCCAATAAAAACAGAGTTGTTTGTCACGCCCCAACCCACGCCCCCGCCTGTCCCAGCCCCAGCGCCGCGCACGTTCTCATTCAAAGGATTGGAAAGCGATGCAGGACTGTTTTGTATGTCACACAAATGTATTAAATTCCCCTTCTTAATCCCTGATCAGGACTTTTTTTTCTCTCCAAAAGTCAAATAATCGCTTCATCCACCGCTCTGTACCGCTTCCTCTGCCGACTGCAATGAATGAGGAAGTGAAATTGTCACGAGTGAATAAAAGTAGGGTTCAACGTGGCTGCCAGAGGCTCTGAAGATTTCCTGGTCTTCTGGTGTGCTGGACTAGCGCTCAATGGTTTTATTTTATTTTTTTAGAAGGTTTTATTAACATATAAACACAGAATATCGCAGCGTCTCCGAGAGACTGCAGCTGGGGGCAGAGCTGCAGATCTCAAGTTCACAGACCACGGACTGCGAACGCGCAGAATGCTTTTCCTTGTTGAAATTTTTTCCAAGTGTTTTGGTCATACAGATATCGCAGATAGCAGCTTTAAGCTCAGAAAAACCTCGTGCTATAAAGTCAGCTAAGAAATATATTTTTTCTCAGCAAAGAAATAATTGTTTTTACCGTGTTTTCTTGGAAAGTCCTTTGCTTCTGTGGCCGTCACGGCCGCCATTTTGAAGAGGGCAAATGGCGAACTACTTTTTTAATCCAGACGTGTCGCGTAGGCCACTGAGAAACATCCATAAGTTCACCCTCCATGTTAAAAACTCTTCGTCCGACTCTTCGAAAACAAGCAATAAGGCTGCAGAGTAACGGGGCGGCCGTGGCGTAGTGGTAATGGCAGTCGTTCCCCGATCGGAAGGTTGGCGGTTCGAATCCCGGTTCCCCACACCATGTGTCGTTGTGTCCTTGGGCAAGACACTTAACCCTGAGTTGCTCCCGGTAGGACTGGAAAGCACCTTGCATGGTAGTCTGCCGCTACCGGTGTATGAATGTGTGTAGCATTCAATGTGTGTAGCACTTTGAGATTTTCACTAATGAAAAGTGCATTATAAATTGAATTCATTATTATTATTATTATTATTAACACACTGGCTGCTAACTGCACTCTCTCTAGCCAAGAGACTGAGGGGGGGGGGACGCTTTTTTTGTCACGGACCACATCCGGCGCTGACAGGATATGGTCTGTTAGCAGTCGTCCGGTTGATTTAAGAGCCCGTAAATACGTTTTTTCGTTTTTACTGATAGATAATTAGTTATTAGCGGTACTGCATTTTAAATAAAAATAGCGCAAATCCGCTTATGAATTATAAAAGTTAGTCAATCCGCTGTAAAGCTAACAAATTGTTTAGGTCTGCTGTAAGCGGATTAGCGCTTTAGCACTCCCTAGCGGTCTGGCGCCCACCTTTGCATATAATCACAGAATATTGAAGCGCTCCGAGCGGACATTCAGCAGGGGGCGGAGCTGCAGATCTCAAGTTCAACAGAGAACGGACTGTGGCTCAGGTAAAAGCAGAATGCTTTTACCTAATGAAAATTTTTCCAAGTCCCAGCATTCTCCAGAAATTACATAGTGAACCTTTAAAGACTCAATCGGCCTGCCACAGCCTCCCTGCCTTGGTTCGGCTTGCTGTTTGGACCGACTGTCAATCCAGCTGCACTGCTCTGGTGAAATGCAGCTAATTTGACCATTAAAGTGCATTTATTAAGCAAACGTTACTTTGTAGACTGATACACACCTTTGCTATGCTATAATCTCGAGCAAAAAAACAATTGTTTAGCTGCAGTTCTTGTTAATTATTGGAGAAATGAGCCGCCTTCCTCTTCCCTTTTTTCTTCCTCTGCGCATTCATGGAGCACCGAGGCAGCAAACTATTTTTTAAATGCAGCTGATTTAACCATTAAAGTACATTTATTAAGCAAACGTTAGATTGATGCATACTTTACTCAAGCAAACAAATAATTGTTTTTAAGTGTTAATCTTGTTAAATTCTTGTTAAAGTCCTCCCGTGCACGCTCCCACCATTTGGTGGCCCTTCGGTTTTTGGCATACCGGTCCACATTTCTGGGTTCGGCCCACATTTTCGGGTTGTCAGCGATGGTAAATGGTAAATGGAGCTTATTTATATAGCGCTTTCCAGCCCCCTGTGAGGAGCCCCAAAGCGCTTTACAATACCAACCATCCACCCATTCATACACGCATTCATACACCTAGGTAGCGGCGACTGCCATGCAAGGCGCCTTCCAGTCCTACCGGGAGCAACTCAGGGTTAAGTGTCTTGCCCAGGGACACAACGACACATGGTGTGGGGAACCGGGATTCGAACCTCCAACCTTCCGATCGGGGGACGACTGCCATTACCACTATGCCACGGCCGCCCTTATGCGATGACGTGTAACAAACGCGACGCGTCAGCAGTGATGCATAATAGATGCGACGTATATGGCGAAGCGACATATTTATGGATTTTTCCACTTTATTAAACAAATATAGACTTATATGGCGGTGCGGCGCGTACGACGGAAAACGACGGAGTAACTTAATAGAAATAAATGATACAATGCAGCTGTCAAAGATTATAATTATTTGTCTATGTTGAGCAGTCTGATGATAAAAAGGAAAAATATTTGGACTAGAGATTATCTCATATCAGTAAACATCAGCATGAAGGCATTACATGAGATTCTAGTGAGAGAACGTATTCAGATTTTTTGGTGCTCAGTCACCGGTCACCATGGGCTGCAGGTGACAGAGAAAACACTAAATCAATCAGTTCTGTCAAGAATGTTCTTCTCAAACAACCAGTTAAATCAGCTAATAAAGACATATGAAATGCTTTTTGTGTTGTCAGCATAAAATTACGTTACATCTCTGCACCAATCAAATGTTTTGTTATCCGTGCTTGAAATTCATACGTCATGTGACATGTTTTTTATGTACTTAAAGACCAATATTATAAATCATTTAAGCTTTATATTTGATTTAGTTTTTGTTCTGCTTCCTGCAGTTGAACTGTTGTTTGTTGCTTTTTCATTATTATCTGCTCAGTTTTTGGAATGCATAAATAAAACAATAATAATAAATGTGAGTGGTACAATACGCTCCATTCTGATCTGTAACTGTTTTATGAGTGGATAACTGTGAATGTAAAGGAGCAGCTCCTTGCAGCTTTCTGAGATGATAATGTGTCAGCTTGTTTTGTTTGTTTTCCAAAGGGTCAGAACTAATCAATTTGTGCTTTTTCAGTGTGTTTTTGTCAGAAGCAAAAGAATGACAATAATGTGTGTTATCACACAGCTGATTTCTAAACTGGTCAGCTACATAAAAGTTGGATCAATACAAGATAGCTGTGCATCTATTTGCTCAGAAAAACAGCTTTATTGTAGAGACATGGTTGAATTCAAGCTCTTCCGGCACTCGGCAAGGCAGGTCGCATATCTTTCTGCTCTTCCCTCCCTAAGTTTTTCCTACTCCCTGCTTGCTTTTCGTCTCGTCTGCGACCCTTCAGCGCTCACTCGAACCAATATGGAATTAATAAATTGGGCTGTTTCTTCAATGGATAAGATTTTTTCCACGAAGCGGACCGTGCCAGGAGAAGCTGTCTGTCCCTCCGACACACACGCGGCTGGATACGTGATGGACTCGTGGGGTCAGTGGCAGCCCATGTGTCTGACCGTCTTAAGTGTCGAAGACGTGGAGGATTTGTGGATTATTGGATTATTGGTAGCAACTGCTCTGTTTTTTGGCGTAAGCGGAGTTGTTTGTTACTGGAAGCTGAGGGAGGCTTCGGCAGCTATCAGCGCGCTGTCGGCACTACCTGATCAGCAAAATTCTCTGAACCGGGCCGTGAGCTCCTCATCCCAGCTGTTGTATGAGCTCAATCGCTCGCTTGGAGCAGTGGTGGACCACCGCGCACCTGCTGTCCGTTTTGGGACTTGTTTACAGCCACCCCGGATCAATCAAGGGACAGATGGAAGTTCATGAAGCGGAGCGGAGCAGAACCACATATTTGGATTTCTTTCGGCCATGAAACAGCACCACAGACTTGAAGGCGGCAGTGGAAAAGAACACTGTGGTCTATTGGATAACAAACAAGAACATTATCTGGCTTCTGCACATGTCCTTGAAAAGTAGGCTGTGGGAAGCCATTCTCCTGGAGTGTGAAGCTGAAGAGTCCCCCCCCCTCCCACTCCCCAGAGATTTCTGTGAAGCCTCAGATAACACCCAGCTGCACATCTGCTGAACTCTGTGTTTGTCTGAAATTACTCACAGACTCTATCTCCTTGCCTGCCGTCTCTCCATTTGTTATTGTAACTAAATGTGCTCTGATATGGTTTTTACTGGATCACGCGGTGTCTTGAAGACAAAATGTGATTCATCTTTTTTTAATATCAATGCTGTGAATCCCCGTGTCTCTGCCTGTTTTCCTGCTTTTGACCTTCATCTGGGGACAGATTGGGACTGGCCGCGCTAAGAGCATATCATGTGTTGATAAACATATCATGTGTTGATAAACATGTCATGTGCTTTGTTGAGCTGCAGCTTTTTGCACTCATTCTCTCTCCTGGATGCTGCAACTACATATTTACGTTGTATTGGTGAAAATTGATGCAATGTTAATAAACCTTCTTGATTCTTGATTCTTGATTCTT
>JBBPBX010021795.1:13323-42035 GCA_038048925.1 Garcialebias charrua | reverse complement strand
CGGCAGTCCAAGCGGCATGCGGCTCGGGTGGTTGCTGAGGCAAAAACTCGGGCGTGGGAGGAGTTCGGAGAGGCCATGGAGAATGACTTCCGTACGGCTTCGAGGCGATTCTGGTCCACCATCCGGCGTCTCAGGGGGGGAAAGAGGTACGAGACCAACACCATTTATGGTGGAGGTGGCGTGCTGCTGACCTCAACTCGGGATGTTGTGAGTCGGTGGGCGGAATACTTCGAAGACCTCCTCAATCCTACTGGCACGTCTTCCACTGAGGAAGCAGAGCCTGGGGACTTTGGGTCGGGTTCTCCGATCTCTGGTGCTGAGGTCGCCGAGGTGGTTAAAAAGCTCCGCGGTGGCAAGGCTCCGGGGGTGGATGAGATTCGCCCGGAGTTCCTTAGGGCTCTGGATGTTGTAGGGTTGTGTTGGCTTACGCGACTCTGCAATATCGCGTGGACATCGGGGGCAGTTCCCTTGGATTGGCAGACTGGGGTGGTGGTTCCCCTATTTAAAAAGGGGGACCGTAGGGTGTGTTCCAACTATAGGGGGATCACACTCTTAAGCCTCCCTGGTAAGGTCTATTCAGGGGTTCTGGAGAGGAGGGTCCGTCGGATAGTCGAACCTCGGATTCAGGAGGAGCAGTGTGGTTTTCGTCCTGGTCGTGGAACACTGGACCAGCTCTACACCCTCAGCAGGGTCCTGGAGGGTGCGTGGGAGTTTGCCCAACCAGTTTACATGTGTTTTGTGGACTTGGAGAAGGCATTCGACCGCGTCCCTCGGGGGGTTCTGTGGGGGGTACTCCGGGAGTATGGGGTACCAGGCCCTTTGATAAGGGCTGTTAGGTCCCTGTACGACCGGTGTCAGAGCTTGGTCCGCATTGCCGGCAGTAAGTCAGGCTCGTTTCCGGTGAGAGTTGGACTCCGCCAAGGTTGCCCTTTGTCACCGATTCTGTTCATAACTTTTATGGACAGAATTTCTAGGCGCAGCCAAGGTGTTGAGAGGATCCGTTTTGGTGACCTTAGAATCGCTTCTCTGTTTTTTGCAGATGATGTGGTCCTACTGGCTTCATCAGTTCGTGATTTACAACTTTCACTGGAGCGGTTTGCAGCCGAGTGTGATGCGGCCGGGATGAGGATCAGTTCCTCCAAATCCGAGGCCATGGTCTTGAGCCGGAAAAGGGTAGCATGCCCTCTCCGGGTCGGGGAGGAGGTCCTGCCCCAAGTGGAGGAGTTTAAGTATCTCGGGATCTTGTTCACGAATGAGGGAAAACTGGAGCGTGAGATCGATAGGCGGATAGGTGCAGCGTCCGCAGTGAAGCGGGCGCTGTACCGGTCTGTCGTGGTGAAGAGAGAGCTGAGTCAAAAGGCAAAGCTCTCAATTTACCGATCGATCTACGTTCCCACCCTCATCTATGGTCATGAGCTTTGGGTTATGACCGAAAGAACAAGATCTCGGATACAAGCGGCTGAAATGAGTTTTCTCCGCAGGGTGGCTGGACTCTCCCTTAGAGATAGGGTGAGAAGCTCAGTCATCCGGGAGGGACTCGGAGTAGAGCCGCTGCTTCTCCACATCGAGAGGAGCCAGTTGAGGTGGCTCGGGCATCTGGTTAGGATGCCTCCTGGACGCCTCCCTGGTGAGGTGTTCCGGGCACGTCCCACCGGGAGGAGACCCAGAGGAAGACCCAGGACGCGCTGGAGGGACTATGTTTCTCGGCTGGCCTGGGAACGCCTTGGGATTCCCCCGGAGGAACTGCTCCAAGTGGCTGGGGAGAGGGAAGTCTGGGCCTCCCTACTTAGGCTGCTACCCCCGCGACCCGACCCCGGATAAGCGGAAGAAGATGGATGGATGGATGGATGGATGTCCAATTCACCAAGACGCACAGAAAACCCTCTGGCACCAACATTGTACGATAAATGGGAAGGTGGCCATTTTGGAATGTGGACCAAATTTTCACACATTTTTGCCAGTTTATAGCCTCTGCATTTGAACGAACTGTTACCTAATCAGCGTGACGGTCTGTCCAGTGATCGAAGACATGTTGGTGTAACACACTTTCCAACACTGACCCTTTTGGGTGGAGCATGTGGGCGTGGCGACATGGCGAAGTAAGACGTAACGCCGTCACAATACGTTTGGTTCTAAAATCCACAGATTTGAACCGAGGAGTACCAAATTCAGTATGATCGATCATTACCCACCCCTTCATCAAGCGTCCATGATAATTGGCCAATAGACTCCACAGCGTCCCCTACAATGTTTCTATAGTTATATCCCAGTGATACATCATCCAATCTATACCAGATTTGTTGTACGTCATCAGGGAGCAGTTCTAAACGCATTCCTTGCTCGTTCAGGACAATCCAGCTATGACTTTTGGTAATGGCGCAACTTTAACTTTTTGAAATATTTAGCCATTTTGGCCATTCTTATCCCATTACAAATGAATGGAGCTCAAATGAAATGGCCTTTTGGGGGCTTTATCATATCCCAAAACTCACCACATTTGGCGGACTCATCAGGACTGGTGAAAGATTAAGTATTTTGGGGCGTGGCCAAAATCACAACAGAAACGGCTCAAGAGCGCCACCTAGAAATTTTCAAACTATCCTCCGCATAGGCCTTACTTTCACGTAGGATCATGAAATTTGCTACACTTGTCCAATTCACCAAGATACACAGAAAACCCTCTGGTACCAACATTGTACGATAAATGTGAAAGTGGCCATTTTGGAATGTGGACCAAATTTTCACACCTTTTTTGCCAGTTTACAGCCTCTGCATTTGAACGAACTGTTACCTAATCAGCGTGACGGTCTGTCCAGTGACCAAAGACATGTTGGTGTAACGCACTTTCCAACACTGACCCTTTTGGGTGGAGCATGTGGGCGTGGCGACGTGGCGAAGTAAGACGTAACACAATACGTTTGGTTCTAAAATCCACAGATTTGAGCCGAGGAGTACCAAAATCAGTATAATCGATCATTGCCCACCCCTTCATCAAGTGTCCATGATAATTGGCCAATAGACTCCACAGCGCCCCCTACAATTTTTCTATAGTTAGATCTCAGTGATACATCATCCAATCTGTACCAGATTTGTTGTGCGTCATCAGGGAGCAATTCTAAACGCATTGTTTTTTTGGTGTAAATTTTGACTCCAGTGCGCCCCCTACATTATTTCTATAGTTATATCTTACTGATACATTATCCGATCTGAAACAGATTTATTGTGCAGCATCAGTGAGCACTTGTGGACACATATATATGGTGAATTAACATCTGACTCAAATGCGCCCCCTACATTATTCAGACTGTTACATCTCATTGAGAGATCATCCGATATGTTCCAGATTTGTTGTGTTTCATCTGTCAGCACTTATGAACACATTGGGTGCCGAACGGGTACGGGAAAGGCACGAGAGTGTTTCAGGGTGGACTAGCTGGACTTCCCGCGATCGCCACAAGAAGGTTGGAGCGGCGCTAAGGCATTCACACGTGCATTTTCGCAGGAAATGCAATTTCTCTAGTTACATTTAAAATAACCAACAATTGACAAGTTTTATAAAATTCAGGTAAATTGAACACATTTTATGACTGTTGTTGAGGGACAGCCTAAAAGAAGCACTGATGAAAGTTTCTAACAGACCGCCAACAATATTAGTTTACTGTTTAAACTCTATCACTGTATTCTGAGATTAAACAGGGATTTACAACTTCATCACCATTAAACTTCTGGACTTTTCAAGCATTTCTAAAGTGAGATTTAATGTTTTTTTGCAACATTATATAAAGAAACAAAATTACATTCATGATAGCACATAGTATTTTTTTTTAAATCAAATGAGTCACTACAAATACAGCTTTGCACCAAATATAGGTCATGCTGTGGGTATTTCCCCACTCATTTAAATCTTTATTTCCCTTTATTCAACATATCTGCATTTTAAGCCCAAAGAACTGTCAGTTGTTAAAGTGAATCTGCTGTACTTTTTATGCTGATGTGCTACAGTCATACAGATAAAAAGCAAATACATTATTTACATTTTACACAACACGCCCCAACTTTGTTTACATTGGGGTTGTATTAAATACTGCAAAAATTCAGCCGATCCCATTTTACCCTTATTCAGGTTTGAAAAAAGGCTACATATTGTGTGAGCTGATTATTATATATATAAAAGGCTGTATATGTATGTGTATATATATATATATATATATATATATATATATATATATATATATATATATATATATATATACAGGTAGTCCCCGACTTACGAGCGCTCTGACCTACGAGGTTCCGGACTTACGAGCTGGCGAATTTTTGGAAAAAACGCAAAAAATACCGAGTTTTTCTGTGTTTTTTCACCACAGTTCGTTAGCTAAACATGTGGACACACGTTTCCGATCATTTTTATGCACTCGTAAGCAGTTTTTCGATGAAAAACGAGTGTTTGTAGTCGCGCTAGCAAAACCGTTCCAACTTACGAGCGAAATTCCGGACTTACGAGACACGTGGCGGCCGTTCCGAATTACGAGATTTCCATGTTACGAGCAACTCGTTGTAACGGAACTCGCTCGTAAGTCGGGGACTACCTGTATATATATATATATATATATATATATATATAAATAAAAAAATAAAATAAAAAAAATAAAAATATATATAATACATGTTTTTTAATTCTCAAAAACACTCATCTAGCACTGTCTTCTTTGACATGACAGATGTCAAAGTGAGTGCAATGACCAGGTGTGTGAGGATGCAAACACCTCTTGGTATCCCTCACTATGTGTGAAATGGCAGTAATGCAGTCTTTGCCTTGATTTGTTTATTACAACTCTTTAAATGCAAAATTTAACAGTCTACATAAATACTTGGATCAGCCACCTCAAAACCTGCAACTGTCTTTTGTACATGATAATGGGTAAAGTTGGTTAAAAAGATTACTAATGCATAAAAAGTTGTGGAAATTTGATCAGTTTGAAATATCTGATGTGAAAATGGAAGAGAAGGAAATAACATATTGTCTGAGCTGACACGTTCACTCACCAGCGGTTTCACTGTCCAAGCCAGCACATGTAAAGTTACACACACAACTAGTGGCTTCTCAAAAATGGTAGCATATTCCCAAAATTAAAGGAAGAAGAGAGTGATTCTTTCTTGTTCTCTTGTGGATCTCCACTTAAGTTGTTCCTCCAGAAGGTTTGTTTCCTGTCAGGACTAATTCTTCTACTGATCTACAAGCGTAAGTAACGTAACCTATTCCACCCTGTGGCAGCACAATGCAACCAGTCCATTAGCTTCAAGCTACTTAATGGAGACTGGCTGATTCATATTCCTTTATGTGGCTTTACAAAAGGCAGCTTCAGATTTATTTCAATTGCAAAAGAAGCTAAAAAGTTTTCCACAAAGAGGCAAACAAACAAACAAACAAACAAAAAGAAGCACAAGAGAAAGGCACAAACAACAGCTGCACTGAAATATCTCTTTGTTTTTCACCACCACAAAGCAAACTGTTGTTTACTGAGATTTCTGTTTTCCACTGCAAAGCAAAACTAAATGAGCAAACCAAGGGAAACAGCAGTCCACACGCCTGACAGTCAAATGTTTGCTAAAACGTGACAGTTTAGATTCTAACACATTTTAATCAAAGACATTTGGCTAAGGCTATGTTCACACTGCAGGCAAAAGTCGCATTGTTTCATGACAGGCTGAACGGGATAAATCAGCTTTTTATATATTTTTTATTTGACCCTGGTCTTTTTCATATGTGGTTCTTAATCTGAAACACATCGGACATATATTGTATCGATGCTAACGTGATGGATCGATACTTGAGTTTCTACTTTCAGCTCGTTGCTCCTGTTCCAAACATACAACGCTGCAGCAGAGGAGCCGTCGGAACGCTAAATTCAATGTAAACACTGAACCAAACAAGCATTTCATATACTTTAATCAGTTCTGATTGCACAACAACTTCACAGTCACACACACTAACATGTGTAGCATCCATATTAACTTCTAAAAACACAGTGTTGCACATGACGTTGTGGTGGACCACTAGGGGGCTCTACTCACACCCAGTGGACCGAATGTATTACAGGATGCTTTTATTGTGAAAGGTCCAGAGGACCGGATGTTATGTGGGTATATAAAGCAGTGTTGGGCGGGTTCCCGCCAGTTTAGTAAGATGTGATTAAAAGGTGAAGTTCTGCAGCCTGTCTCCTGTGTCGTCTCTTCACCCCCTCTTACACTGGTGACCTACGTGAACTGAATATGTCGACACCTGACGCTTCAGCCAGCTCTTTTCAGCTGTCCACGGCTGTGGAATCTACACAGGCGGCCCCGCTCGCTTTTTCGGTGGCCGTTAAAATCCCGGACTTCTGGCTGCACGCGCCTGAGTCGTGGTTCGCGCACATCGAATCACAGTTTGCTCTTCGCGGGATTTCTGTTGACGACACCAAATACCACCATGTGGTTGCTTCGCTGGATCCGCTGACAACCCAGCGGGTGATGAGCCTACTACGAAACCCTCCTGCACAAGAAAAGTACGACGCCCTCAAGAAGCTTCTTCTGCGGCGCTACACACTCTCAGAGGCGGAGCGCGCTGAGAAACTATTTTCCTTCTCCGGTTTGGGAGACGGCACAGCCCTCGAGCTCGTGGAGAGCATGTTGTCCTTGCGGGGATCTGACGACTGCGAGTTCCTCTTCCGCCACCTCGTCCTCCGCCAGCTTCCAGCCCCTGTGCGAACCGCCCTGGCCAATTCCCCGTTTCTGCAGGAGAAGGACTACCGCTCGCTGGCCGAAGAAGCCGACCGCATCATTCTAACCGCGAGGACCTTCGCGGTACAGGCGGTGGTCCCTGGACCTCCAGCAGCGCCCGAGTTTCGAGCGACGCACACAGCGCCGGAGGAGCCAGCGGTGGTGGCGGGAGTCACTAGCCGCAGGCGGGCAGGTCCCGCGCTTTGTTTCTTCCACGCGCGTTTTGGCGCCAAAGCACGACGGTGCGTCCCGCCGTGCAGCTTCAAGCCGCAGGGAAACGAGACCGCCAACAGCCGCTAGCAGTCGCAGCCGTTGGCGAGAAGGAAAGGCTGCTTTTCATCGAGGACTCGAAGTCAGGGAGGCGGTTCCTCGTGGACTCGGGGTCGCAGAGAAGCCTCGTCCCCCCGACTGGCTCCGACAGGTTGGCTGAAGGCTGCGGGCCACAGCTGACCGCGGCGAATGGCTCTCCCGTCAAGACGTTTGGCGAAAGGTTGGTGACTGTGCGTTTCCATGAACGAGACTTCCGGTGGAACTTTGTGGTAGCTGCTAGCTCGGTCCCTATTTTAGGGGCTGATTTTCTTTGTGCTCACGGGCTCCTTGTTGACATTGCTAACAGACGTTTGATCGACGCTGTGTCTTTTTCGTCACTGCCTTGTAAGACGCGAGGAGCTGGGCCTTTAATGCATGCTAACTTTTTAGCTTCGGGTAATGTGTTTCAGCGTTTATTGTCTGAGTTTCCCTCGCTGACTGTTCCTGATTTTGCAACCACAAACACAAAACATGGGGTCGAACATTATATTCCCACAAAGGGGCCCCCGGTGTTCGCACGTGCACGCCGCCTCGATGCTACTAAGCTAGCAATAGCACAGGAAGAGTTTGCTAACATGGAGCGTTTAGGCATCGTGCAACGCTCAAACAGTCCGTGGGCCTCCCCCCTCCACATGGTGCCCAAGGCAGATGGCAAATGGCGGCCATGTGGAGATTTCCGCCGCCTCAATAACATCACAGGAAACTAGAAGACAAGTTAAACATAACATGAGGGTGCACACAGTGTCATGCAATCTGTTCCCCCACAACTTCATCCAGTATCAGGGAGTATGTCCTCTCCAGAGCTCACCTGTTCCATCTGTGCTGTTGCTGTTTTAGCAGGATGGTTGCTCAAAGTAGCAGAAATCACCACAAAAAACTTGATAACAAATGTAAAGATTTAGTGCAGTAAAACTTGCACATAACGTTAGAATAAACAGAAAATAAAACAGATGCTTCAAAGGGACTCATCTTTTTTAAACTATAAGTAATGTTGAATAATTATTAGATAGATACATTAATTAAAGCAGTACCAATCAGTGCTCTGTGGACGACGTGAACGGGTTCCATCACGTCCTCCTCTGTCCTCACACGTCGCGGCTTGCCACCTGCTTCCTCGTTGGTAAGGCTTCATTAAATACGGCTGCAGACATAAATTAGAACCTGCTGTTTATTGTTTAACCCCCTGAAATAACTTTGGCTTCCCAAACTGACTAAAAATCGCTCTATTCTTCACTCAGATTGCTAAATTCGTCCGGTTCTGTATCGGTCGCCATGTTGTTTACAAAGTGCGCACTGAGCAGCGTGTCATCTCCTTACGTCACGTGACGTATTGCGGAAGTTCTCGGAAAAATGTGGGCGTGTCACAGCGACAAAATTACCATAAAGTGTAATGACATTTTAATATATTTATAATTTATTGTGCAAAAACGAACATAGTTGAATGATAATATATATATATATGTAGTGCAAAATGATACATAGTTACAACATGATGTCAGTGCAGCTTTAAGGCACCAGTATAGCTCTGCGTTCGGCCAAACGCTGCTCAACGCTGTTCGAAAGCAGCGGCACAAGCCTTTGAACGCGGCGCGAACGCGCCAAGCTCAAATTTTACGACCGCGTATGCAAGCGCGTTCTCTCACAATAAACTGTCCGGCGCCGGACTGTTTTGTATGTGACACAAATATATTAAATTCCCCTTCTTCATCCCTGATCTGGACTTTTCTTTTGTTTTTTTGCCACAAGTCATGTGATCGCTTCCTCCTCCGTTGACTCCATGACTGAAATGATGAGAAATGAATGAATCTGTCACGAGTAGGGGTGTAACGATACACAAAACTCTCGAGACGAGACGACATGAGACAAATTACAGAGTTCGCGAGAACGAGACGAGATTTTAATATTAGTTCAAGAAAACTTCAAAGATCGGTTTTATGCCGCAAAAAGGCTTTTATTCTGTTTTAACATGTATTACAAACTCAACTGATGTCTTCATTTTACTGATTGAATCTCCTTAGACCTTAGAACGTTCAACTTTGTTTAAAAAAAATAGATATTCACGCAGGACTTTCCAAAAATTGAACATAAATATCCGCATCAGCACTGAATCTGCAGCCGTCACTCACCAGTGTTGCCAGATTGGGCGGTTCACCGCGATTTTCCTTCTGACTTTTGCGGGTAAAGAGTGCTTTGGGTGGGTGGGACTCTATCTGGCAACACCGGTCACACCGGTGTTTACACAAGTGTGTCTTTACATCCGGGGCAGCGTCGGCAGCGCCGGGACCCTCCATCAATGTAGAGGCGTCTGCGGCACCGGGACCCTCCATCAGTAGTTGGGGCGTCTTCTATAGCAACTTCATCCGGCGAAGCCATGCTGTCCGTGACGCTGACTTGCTAGGGGCTGCTAGCATTAGCATCTCGCGAGACAACGTTACCCCTCAACGAGAGATATCACAGGAGTTTAATATCGCGAGATCTCGTACAACGAGATCTCGTTACATGCCTAGTCAAGAGCAAAATCAACTCAGGTCCAGCATGGCTGCGGGAGGTTCTAGAGATTTCCTGGTGTGCTGGACCAGTGCTCCCTGTTTTTATTTTATTTTTTAGAACTTTTTAATAACATATAAACACAGAACACCGCAACGGCTGCAGCCAGAGCCAGCTGCCGGCTCGTGCCTTTTTTTCCCCCACCCGACCTGTCAATCAATTCAGTAGGCGTGTCAGCAAATGACCAATCAGCGACCTCAATTTGTCCCGTAGGTAAACGCTCTGCCCTGCTGCTGCTCAAATGATGTCAAATATTTGGAGCGAAAACAAGAGCATTAACGCGAGAATGAACTCAGAGCTATACTGTGAACTACCTGCGCACAAAACGCGCGTGTAGAGCTGCGTTCGGCCGAACGCAGAGCTATACCGGGGCCTTTACCCCCCAAACCCATTCACAACACATCCCCCACCCCCAAACCTATTCATACCCCTACCCTACCCCCAAACCCATTTGCGCCTTCTCACCCACCCAAATTTACTGGGACAACCCCATGGTTAGGACCTGTGTACCCCTTATCAACAGGTGTACCACATGCCCTGATAGGTGGGAATACAAGTAATTCTTAACTCCCTCTCTCAATAGAACGAATCCATAAACTGTCTAAATACATTCAACGCTTCAAGCCAGGGCCATTGGGTTCGAATAACACCAAGGCCTATCTAAAAGACATCAAGTTCAAACTGGGACGCTTTCAGAATGCTACGGATGCAGATAGAGTCGCTCTGATCAAACTTACCTTAAGCTGGACAGTGCAGACCTTTGTCGACCGCCAACCAGATGCCACTTTGAAAGATTACAAACTTTTGTGTGATGCCCTAATAATGGAGTACACTCCTTGCATAGAGCCTGGTGGCTACCCAGCTGCGATGAACATCATGCAAGGTAAAAAATGAGCATCCACGGGTATATTATGACAAAATATTCCGTGCTTATTTCGGTACCAGAAATGAACTGGGCATGGAAGAGGAAGAAGGTTTTAAATTTATTTTCAGCCAAAATCTCTACCCTGACATAAGACAATCAGTAAACATAAACGCAAACTACAAAAGGGGATCCATCGAGGAAATGAAAGCGTGCGCCGTAGATGTGTTTATGGCCCGTACACAGGTCAAGACACCCTTAGAGGCATGTCCAGGTGAAAAGGTCAAATACCAATCGCTAGAACTAGAAGGAACGCGAGCGTCAGCTCCCTCCTTTAAAGTAGGCGAGTCAAAACAAAACTTTCAACTTAACAGACTACGAAACGGAGGCGTCCGCTCTACTAAAGACCCAAAGTGGTTCAGATCGAACCAGGAAGGTGAACACCAATATCAAAAGGGAGGTTCACGTCCAAAGTTTAGAAAGTATGGGCATCAAGTAAACTAATACAACAAAGGGTCCTAATAGGAATCCCCAAACAAAGGACCTGCTCCTCTTGCACCTCGAACGGAACAGTCCGAGACAAGCAAAAAAAAATCACACAAGCCACAGAAAAAAGGTCCTAAACCTCTGAGCTCAGAAGAGTCAGAGAAACTACATCAGTTGTTAGAAAATTTGAATGATACAAACAAGGATAACCAACCTGGAGCGATGTGTAGCGCTATCATTGATAGTAATTCAGAGCACACAAATAACAACATTGCCATAATTGCTGACAGTCAACAAGATACTGATGGTCTGGATACTGACGATCAGGGTACAGACAGTCAAAAAATTGACAGTCCAGAAAATGACGGTCAACAAGATGTTGACAGTAACCATGACATCATTGTTACAGAGCCCGAAAGCCCCTCATCAGACAAAGGGGGGAACCTCACTCACCAAAGACAATGACTCATCACAAACCGAACACTCAGACACATGTGTGACTGCGCTGACGGTTCAGATAAATCAAAATGACAGACAGTGGTGAACGTAAAAAACGTTGGCCAAAACCTAAAAAGTTCTTGTGTAACATTATCAGAAAGGGGCCCGCTAAGAAAGCTTACCCGTCAATCACACTAGAAGGGGTCCTCACACAAGAAGCCCTCCTGGACGGCGGCGCCGACATAACCATTATGTCACCCAGACTGTTCGAGGAGCTAAGGACAGCCACTAACAGTGTTGACAGAGAAATACCCCTCACAGAATGTGCTACAGAATTGCAGGGTCTCTCAGAGATGAGAACAACCCTGACCGCTATAGCCATGGTTCACATGCAGATTGGCAAAACGACAATATACCACCTGATACATGTGTCTACAGTTGACTCGTTCCCATCTTTGGTTGGCCAAGATTTTATAAATCGCTTTAATGCGATTATAGATTATGGTGATCAGACAATTTGGGCCACAGAGAGCAATCCACTGCCGATCGATATGCCTCCACAGGGTGACATTGACTGTCTGACAGCAGGTACCGTGGAAGGCACAAGGGAATCCTCAACCGAGAGCACACGCCCGGTAAGTGAACCTTCAGAAACAGATGAGGCAGAAGAGACCCAACTCTGGCTCAACAAGAGAGCCTCCTTTGCGAGCTGAAACAATCAGCACTCACTGAACACCACCTGCACAAGACTACCATGTTGACTCAAGGTAGTAAAAGGTGTGGAGATCCAAGGATCCCACACCGAAGATGCTGTACTGTCCCCATGGACAGAGAGGTCAACAATCAGCCGTGCTTTCTATGAAACCTTGTTCCAAAAGTATTTGGGTCTATTACAGATCAGAAAGACGTTCCGCTTTCCATTAGATCCCGACAGTAAGAAGGTAATGACCGCAAGAGGACTAGTTTACCTGAAACTGAAATGGAACAAACGAGAACTGGTCCACCCGTTCCTCGTGGTTGTAAACTTACCACATGCAACCTACATAGGCTCTGACGTTTTGATGAGATTAGGTGTCTCTGTAGACATCAACAACGAGGTTCTGTGGTCACTAAACACATCCACAAAGGATTATCCTGTGCTAACCACAGAAAATCTTAAGGTTGGACAGACATCCCAAAGATCTGCCCGGTTGCTAACAACCACAACACCACAGTACCACCTCAGGTTATGAACAAAATGGTGATAATTCACATCATGAAAGGTCAAGATATTAGCCAAAAACAGGCATACTTTCAACCATCTACGTTTTTTTTACTTAGGACTGTCCATGTAGGCCACATGCCAAGTGACCCTCGACTGCAGAACCACATCTGTTACTGTGTGCAACACAGGTACAGAAGAGGTACTGATCCCAAAAGACACACAACTAGGATGGTTGATCTCTACTGATTTTCATGATTTTGAACTAAGCATTCCATTTCTGGGAGGACTCCCAGAAAACTTGATCCCAAGTCAACACACAGGGCAAGTCTTGTTCACGAAACCAACACAGGCCATAGCTCTCTTCTCCCCAACGAGTTCGACCATGACGCAATAAACAAGTTCGGTTTCAACCAAGGAGACAGCCTAGGTCCTCAAACTTATTATGCCCTACCTGTAAACAGATTTTATGACACAGAAAGGGACTCACTGGAGCTTCCCAAAGAACAAGAACAAGGAGTAATTTGGAAGAAGAGGCCTTCATTACAAAAGCCCTCCTGAACCTTCTATAGACGTAGATCCCTATATCTGACTTTTACATCATTGATCCACCCCTTAATTGGTATTTGTAGCTGATGTAAATCATGATAGCTTACACACCAGGTGCACATAGGTAAGGCTTAATGTAAAATCCCAATCATAAGCCCACCTAAAACCACATAAATGCATGACACATAGAACCAGAGTGGCACCGACTGAAAACCAACCAGCCTACAACCTTCGATGTGGAGACCTGCAACTCCAAGGTTGGTCTCCTATCTTCATCCAAGGGTTGCCTTCTCTGCGTCAATCGAGGGATCCTTTGTACATGCTGATAAAAACAATTGTTGCTGATGAAATCAACAACTCTACTCATTGTGGAATTACTGCTGTGGAATTACAGCTGTGGATTATAAAACTTTGTTTTCCAAGGGATTACAAACTCAGTTTTCCAAGGGATTACAGACTCAGTTTTCCAAAGGATTATAAATTTGTTGCAATGGGATTACGTACAAACAGTATGGAATTGCCAAAAACATTATGGGATTATAATTTTTGATTCTTTCCACTTGCTGGATTACATCAAGATCAGAGACATTTGGTGGTATCCTTTCGTGTTGGAACTCATCCCAATGGACAAGCGATGACTTCCAAAAGGGGGGACTGTAGTGATACACCCTGATCTCTTAAACTCTTAGTGGTACACTTTTCTTGAGGCTCTCAAGGAGATGAGTGGACATTATTTTATTAAATTTATTTTGAATCAAAAGACACAAATCAATCAGAAGAGACTCTCTTTAATTTTTACTGTGTACTAATTCAAATGTAATCAAAAGCACAACCTTGTGTTATTCGTATGATCATTTGTTATTATGCGGGTGTTATTCCTCAATATGCTGAATGATCATGTGTTATATGCTGGTGTATGTCTTAGTCAAAGAACTATCGTAAAGTTGAGAAATATGACAAGTTGTACTTTTCAGATTTGTTTTAGAAATATTAAGACGTTAATCAGTTAATATTTTTGCCTGGCGACTATTTTCTGTATTTTCTTAAAACAATCTGTTCTTTGTTTTTCCAATCTGACCTTCACTATCTGACTGGAAATGACCTCATGTAACTCCCTCCCACTGGTAGAACTGGCCAAACGGGAAGGAGAAAGTCACTGACGTCAGATCCTTTTAAAAGTTCTAAGCTTCCTGGAACTTTCAGTTCTGTGAGGAAGTTGAGATGTGAACTTTCTCTTTGAAGCTGGGCCGTCCAACCATGAGCCAAAGGTCTGCATTTTTCAGCAAGGTTTAACAGCATATCAGCTGCAAACCCATTCGATTGTCACAGTTTCAAGCTGTGGATTAATCTCCTCTCTGGAACATTTTATCTTGAAAAATCAACCAGAAACTGCAGCTATTTTCTGCAATTCAAAGCGGACGCAGAAGACGCTGAAAGGTACCATACCATACCATTACCATACCATTTTATTTATAAAGCACTTTAAACAGGAACAAGTCCACACCAAAGTGCTGGACAAACAAACAAGCAACAGGCATCACAGACAATGAAGTACAACACAAAAAACATAAAAACATTGCAGATCATAAATAAAACGATCAAATACAAATCAGCTGGTGTTGAAAGCAACGGAATAGTAGTGAGTTTTTAACCGGGATTTGAAAACTGAGAGGGAGGGGGCCTGTTTGATGAGCAACGATAACTCGTTCCAGAGTCTTGGGCCTGCTACAGAGAACGCCCTGTCTCCTCTGCGCTTAAGGCAAGTTTCTGGAACTCTTAAGAGTACCCGGTCCTCAGACCTCAAAGCACGTGGAGGGACATATGGGTGTATCAGATCTGAGAGATAGGCGGGGGCGAGACTGTTCAGTACATACATGAGAATTTTGAAGTGGATTCGAAGATGAACCGGTAGCCAGTGCAGGAAGGCCAAGACTGGTGTAATGTGCTCTCTTTTGCGTGTGTTGGTTAAAAATCGGGCTGCTGCATTCTGAACCAGTTGTAATCGTGCAATGGTGGCCTGACTGACGCCAAGCAGAAGTGAATTGCAGTAATCAAGCCTAGATGTAATGAATGCGTGAATCACTGTCTCCAGGTTATTTTTTGATAATATGGGCTTCAGCTTAGACAGTCGCCTCAGCTGGAAAAAACAGGATTTGACGATCATGTTTACATGACTGTTGAGTTTCATGGAAGGATCCATTATCACTCCTAGATTTGTGACTTTTTGTTTTTCAGACAGGGTTAGAGCAGAAAGGTCGATGCAGTGGTTCGAGGTTGTGTCATTGGGAAGGAACAATATGGCTTCAGACTTCTTATCGTTGGAGCTTAAGAAATTTAAAGCCATCCAGTCCCTGATGTCAGCCAGGTAGTGGAGCAGAGGTTGAATAGAGCATGTACCATTTTGTCTTAGGGGAAGTAAATTTGACAGTCATCGGCGTAGAAGTGGAAGGGAATGTTGTGTTTCCGGAAAATAGCACCAGAGTGGCAGCAGGTATAAGGAGAACAAGAGAGGACCCAGGATGGACCCCTGCGGAACCCCCCATTTAAGAGCCGCCACTGCAGAACTAAAACCATTGATGGAAACACAAAAGGATCTGTCAGAGAGGTAGGATCTGAACCAGTTTAGGGCTGACCCTGAGATGCCCACCCACTGCTCCAACCTAGCAATGAGGATCTCATGGTCGATGGTGTCGAAAGTGGATGTGAGGTCCAATAGGACAAGCAGCACAGAGTCACACAGTCTGTGGATAGGAAGATGTCGTTAAAAACCTTCAGTAGGGCAGTCTCAGTGCTGTGGAGGGATTTGAAGCCAGACTAGAATAGCTCGGGGATAGCATGATCCTCATGGAAGCACTTTAGCTGGGACTCAACTATTTTCTCTAGAAGTTTAGATACAAATGGGAGTCTAGAGACGGGCCTGAAGTTGGATAATACTGAAAGGTCGAGGTTTGGTTTTTTCAGGAGGGGTTGAACAGCAGCATGTTTTAATGATTTTGGCACCACACCCGAGAATAGACTGCTATTTACAATAGAGAGAATGGAGGGACCCAGAGTGTGAAAAACCTCCTTTAGTAGCCGAGGGGGGACCACATCAAAGGGGGAGCCAGATGGTTTCAGGTTGCACATGACCTGCTCTAGAGAGGACAGAGAGACTGGTTCAAAATGGTCACAAACAGTAAACAGATTTAGGTGGGATGGATGGATCATGAGATGGAGGAGAAATGAGAGCCCGGGTGGTTGCAATTTTATCTAAAAAGAAATGTTGGAAGTTCTTGCACAGATCAGTCGAGGCTTCCAGGGGTGATTGTTCAGTGAGGTGGAGAACAGAGTTTAGGGTGGAGAACAGAACTCGAGGATTGCGAGAGTTTGCAGCAATGATATCAGAGAAGTATTGTGATTTAGCAGTTTTCACTGCTTTCTGATATCGGCGCCAGCTCTCTTTTACCATCTGAAAAGAGACCTGCAGTCTGTCTTTTTTCCATTTTCGCTCCGCCTTTCGGCATTGCTGCCTAACAGCTCTGGTCGTGTCATTCAGCCACGGTTCTGCCCTGAGTTTTGGTCTTCTAGATTTAATAGGAGCTAATTGATCCAGAGCCTTTAAACAAGCAGAGTCAAACTGGGATGTCAGCTCCTCAGTGCTGGAGAGGAACAATGGGAGCTGAATTAACATGTCATTGTTGTAAACCTCAGTGAAACGTGCGGCAGTTAAATGGTTAACATTCCTGCCTTTACGTGCAGAAATGCATGTTGTATGCAGAGGTGGGTTGGAACTAGTTACATTTACTCAGTTACATTTACTTAAGTAGCTTTTTGAAAAAACTGTACTTGTGAGAGTAGTTTAAATGTGAAAGACTTATACTTTTACTTGAGTAAATTTTAGGGGAGAAAACCGCAACTTTTACTCAGTTACTTTGGGCTTTCTGCCGATCGCTACAGTTACTTTTGTTTCAAGTATGTAAAAACATTTGCAGCAAAATTATTGCGTAACTTATTGTCACCTGACATGTAACCAATCAAGTGAAGCCAACCAGTCACGTGACCACAACAAACTCTCCGCGCGGGCCATGTTGAGTGACGTCGGAGATTTTGGTAAACAGTTAGTGCTGTTCATAGGATGTCAAAATGTAAGAAAATGAGTTCCAACATTTACTGGTAGAAACAAAGTTTTGCAGAAAGTCAAGTTTATTATTATTTAGCTGAATTATTTGGGCTACAGTTGCCTTTGTGTTTGTTTTTTTATTTACAACAATGTAAAAGATAAGTGGTTTATTTCTAAATCCTTTTGGCTGGTATTGCCTTTGTGTTTTTATTTATAACAATGTTTGTCCAGTCTCATTAAAAGTTACGTTTCCTTGTAAATCCATTTGCATGTTATAATTTAATGACACAAGATGGTATCAAAAAAGGCGTTCAATACTGGATCAACTGGACTTTATTTGTTGCAGAAAACGTTTCGACTTCTGTCCAGAAGTCTTTTTCAATTCTGAATGGAAGCTGTGAGAACGAGAAGTTTTATACAGGCTTACAAGTCACGCACCAACATATGAAATTGGAAACTGAAATAACACCACAAATTAACTAACATGCCCATTCTATTTAAATTGACAAAACGACACATCCCAGCTTAACAAAAGGGGGTTTGTAACACATACATGTAAATTGAAAGATCACACCTTAACAGTAGGAGGTTCCCTTGAGGTCTCTGTTAGAAGACACAAAACTGTATGTAAATTGACAAACAACACCTCCCAAACAACAACAGAGGCTACTCAGAGAACTTTGTTAGTCTAATTTACAGACAAGGCATCCCTGCTCCCATCCGGTGTAAAACGTTTCGGAATCAAATCCAAAACTGAGTTATAAGTCTTAGACAGTTGAAATCTCAGACCTCCTCCTCTGTTAAGAGAAGGTTTTTCTCTCTTAACATACACAGCTTCCTTTACCCCCCTCTCAAACCATCTGTGTTCTCTGTCCAAAATTTGAACATTCTGGTCCTCAAAGGAGTGTCCCTTGTCCGTGAGGTGGAGGTGAACGGCTGAGTTTTGTCCAGAGGAGGTTGCTCTCCTATGTTGAGACATTCTTTTGTGGATAGGTTGTTTCGTTTCTCCGATGTAACGGTCTGAGCAGACTTCGCTGCACTGGACTGCATAAACCACCCCACTCTGTTTGTGTGTGGGGGTTTTGTCCTTCGGATGCACCAGCCTCTGTCTGAGAGTCCGGCTGGGTTTGAAGTGTACTGGGATGTTGTGTTTGTTGAAAATCCTTCTGAAATTCTCTGAGACTCCAGCAACATAAGGAATGACAATGTTTTTCCGTCTGTTAGACTTTTTCTGTTCATTATTGTGTTTAACAGATTTCCTTGCTGACTTGACAAACGCCCAGTTGGGATATCCACATGTTTGCAGAGATGTTTTGATGTGTTTCTGTTCCTTTTCCTTCCCTTCTGTCCTTGTGGGGATGTGTTCTGCCCGATGCTGTAAAGTTCTGATGACAGAAAGTTTGTGCTCCAGTGGATGGTGAGAGTCGAACAGGAGATATTGGTCTGTGTGGGTTGGTTTTCTGTAAACTTCAATGTTGAGACTGTCATCTCCCTCCATATGCACCAAACAGTCCAAAAAAGGCAGCTTATTGTCGTTAGCATCCTCTCTGGTGAACTTGATGTTGTTATCAACAGAGTTAATGTGTCTGGTGAACGCTTCCACCTCCCTGGCTTGGATTTTGACACAGGTATCATCCACGTATCTGAACCAATGGCTTGGAGTTGTCCCCTCATAGGAGTTTAGGGCTCTCTGTTCCACTTCCTCCATGTAGAGGTTTGCAACAATGGGTGACACTGGAGATCCCATGGCACAGCCGTGCTTCTGTCTGTAAAAACTGTCATTGAACTTGAAATAAGTGGTGGAGAGGCAGAGATCCAGCAGGGTGCAGATGTGGTCTGGGGTTAAGTTGGTCCTTTTGTCCAAATCCTTGTCCTGTAGAAGTCTTTTTTTGACAGTTTCTATTGCTTCAGAAATGGGTATGCATGTGAACAGGGAAGTCACATCATACGATACAAGAGTTTCTCCCGGGGTCAGCTTCAAATGTTGAACTTTGTTGGTGAAATCAATGGAGTTTTTAATATGATGAGGTGTGTTTCCAACCAGAGGAGCTAAAATACCAGCCAGATGTTTAGCAACATTGTATGTCACTGAGTTCATGCTGCTCACGATGGGTCTGAGAGGTGTACCTTCTTTGTGTATTTTTGGAAGTCCATACAGACAAGGAGTGGCCTCCCCCGGGTACAGTCTATAATACAATGATCGATTGATTGTTTTCTCCTTTTCGAGTTTTTGTAGACAATCAATGACTTTCTTTTTAAAGGTGTTAGTCGGGTCCCTCTTCAGGTGCTCATAGGTGTTACTGTCATTCAGTAGAGCGGTTATTTTCTCCTGGTAGTCCGACGTGTTGAGTATTACTGTGCATCTTCCTTTGTCCGCTGGTAAAATGGTGATGTTTTGGTCTTGGCTGAGTGATGTTATGGCTCTCCTTTCCTGTGGTGTGAGATTTGAGGGAGGCAGTTTGGCACTGGAGAGGGTAGCTGATATTTTCATCCGAAGTTGTTCAGCCTCTGTACCTGTCAAGTTGTTGTTCCTAATCGCAGATTCTGTGGCTGTGATTAGTTCCACAACAGGTATTTCTTGTGGGGAGATGGCAAAAGTATTGAACAGTATTGAACGCCTTTTTTGATTTCATCATGTCCTGGACGACTGAGAATCTTCACCAGCATACGACACAAGATGGTACTCCACAGTTACTCACTACTTGAGTAGGTTATAATCAAAGTACTTTATTACTTTTACTCAAGTAAATTTTTGGATGCCTACTCACTACTTTTACTTGAGTAATATTTGGTTCAAGTGACAATACTTTTACTTGAGTAAAAATTTTGAATACTCTACCCACCTCTGGTCTTGTTTTTGTAAAAAACAAAAATGAACAAATTTAATAAACATAAACAAAAATACGATGGAACAGACGAATAGATCTCAAGATCATTAATAAAACAGCTTTCTGACAATGGACCCTAAGAAAACAAATCAATAAATGAATATATAATGAGCAAAGTTATCATAAAACTGACATACAGTAGTGGACT
Source organism: Garcialebias charrua (assembly GCA_038048925.1). Classification (NCBI taxonomy): domain Eukaryota; kingdom Metazoa; phylum Chordata; class Actinopteri; order Cyprinodontiformes; family Rivulidae; genus Garcialebias; species Garcialebias charrua. The sequence goes on along the minus strand of JBBPBX010021795.1, from coordinate 21,749 downwards.
CATCTACAGTACTTCTTTTACTCTCTTACTACTTCTTAGAACATACGCTTCTGCACGCCCCTGAAATAAGCCAATCAGAGCGCTCTGTTTTCTGTCAGCGATAACTTATGAGCGCAGCGTTTTAAAAAAATCATTTTATTTATTTTATTATTTTTCCTTATTTGTATACAATTTATTTCCCGTCACACATACCAAAAAATATATAGAACTTTTTTTACTAAAACTGTCAATTTGCCACTCTAAACGTGACACTTCCTGCCTGACGTGCATTACGTGATGACGTAGTATTATGTTGACGTTTAGCGTCGCGCGACGCGACGCGCTGCATTGTGAAAGACGTCCGAGTGGAGTGAGGGTGAGACAAGTTACACACGTAAATGTTTATCGTACAGCTGTTGTGTTTCCTTTATATTTATTAACACATAGTGAGCACTGCTGCTTTAGTTAATTTTAAGTTTTTCTCGTTTACTCTCAAGTTACTAGTACCAGCTAACATGAGCAGGCGCGTTAGCCTTGAGTTACCTAACCGCACAAGTGTTAGCTAACTAGCTGGACTAATTTAAGAACTGTCAGGTCTGACTGCTTCTGTGTTTATATAACAGAACAAAACCGTGTATGAATAACATGTATCTTCTGACTCTCACGACCCAACAGTTCAGTATTTGATTGCGCTCATGATTAAATTGTTTATTATGCTCACAGACTTGCAGCCATGGCTCTGAGGAGCGCTGTGTGTCGTGCACTGAGGAACCCGCACAGATGTGTCCTCGTCTCGGCCTCCAGAACACAAGGAACCGCAGCACCGGCCCAACACGGTCAGTACTCTGGTGGGGGTCAGGTCTCAGACACATGTGGTCCAGATGGGACCAATAATTATAATGAATTTAATTTGTAACGCACTTTTCATTAACAAAAATCTCAAAGTGCAACAAGGTGCAACTAAAATCAATGATCAAATAAAAACAAGTGATAAAATCAAAGATAAAATAACAAAAATCAATAATATCAATTAAAAACAATGATAATATCAACTAAGATCAGAGAGAAACTCATGTGGAGGCAGAGTAGGCTTGCTTAAAAAGAAAAGTCTTTAAGCCAGTCAACCAGTGACTGGAGCTCTCAGGTAGTCAGGGAGAGAGTTCCATAGGCGGGGGGCAGCCACACAGAATGCCCGGTCTCCCATGGTCCTTAATTTGGTTCGTGGAATGTGAAGGAGATTACTGTTCTGTGATCGTAGAGACCGGGTGGATGAATATGGTGCAAGAATGTCCTTTAGATAGTCAGGTGAAGTTCCGTGTAAGCATTGATGTGTAATGAGAGCAGTTTTGTACTGAATTCTGTAGGTGACAGGAAGCCAATGGAGGTTATGGAGAATGGGTGTAATATGTTCAAATTTACGAACTCTCAACAGAATCCTTGCTGCACTGTTTTGAATGTATTGAAGTTTCTGAAGGTTTTTGCCAGGGATTCCAATAAACAGGGAGTTGCAGTAGTCGAGCCTGGAGGAGACAAAGGCATGGACGAGTTTCTCAGCATCAGAAAAAGTTAGAGATGGGCGAAGTCTGGAGATGTTTCGAAGATGGAAGAAGCAGGTTTTAAACAGATGCTTAATGTGATTTTCAAATGTAAGATGAGAGTCCATTTTTATTCCAAGATTTGTAACAGAGGTGGAGAGAGGGATGTCTTGTCCAGAAAAGGAAAGTGTTGTTATAGTAGATGTTTGAACTTGATATCATCATCAGTTTTATTGTTCACAGTGTGTTTGCTTCAAATTGTGTTACCCTCTTGACTTAAACAATTTATTTGAATCAGTGATTAATTAATTTTTCTTCTATTTATGCTGAATGTGCCTGTTAAAAGTTAAAATATGATGCAGAACTGATTTTGAATCAGTGTTAGTGGATTAGGGTTATGAAATATCCCTGGATGTTTGCACTAACTCCTTCCAGAGAGGGTTCCTTTACATTAGAAATAAAAAAAAATTAAACCATAGTCTGTGGATGTATAACAAGATTGTTTCTTCTTTTCTTTATTTCTAGACGCTCAGAAGTCTGAACAGAAATCTAAAGCACGTAGGTGTTGACAACTACTCAAACAGAATCCAAAACGTCATTAAACTGAATCTCTTGTCAAAAGAGAAGTTTGCCGTTGTTGTAAACGTCTTAAATTGTTCTTGTTTCAACATGTTTGCCAGCTAAAGTCCAGTTCAACTGGCAGGATGCCCTGGACCTCGAGGGCCAGCTGACAGAGGAGGAGATCATGATCAGGGATTCCTTTCGGACCTACTGCCAGGAGAAGCTGATGCCTCGCATCCTGATGGCAAACAGGAATGAAGGTGCGAGAGCAGTTTGCTAAAGTTGTAAATTCGTAACTTGACTTTTCATTCAGTGAGTGGTTTTATTCTTTCATGGCGTGGTCGTGTGCACAACAATGACACAAGTGTTTTTAACAAGAGTCTGATATTATCGGTGCTGCAAAGAGTTACTTGGAGAGTTCGTCTATTTTTACGTTGTGGGAGAAAGGTACGGGATTTTTGTAACTTTGCTTTTGTTTTCAGTGTTCCACAGAGAAATAGTGTCTGAGATGGGAGAGATGGGAGTTCTGGGCCCAACTATTAAAGGTCAGTCTGAATACACAAAACTAGAATTTTATTGTAAAATTTTAAGTCTGAAATCTGTTCTTTCACATAACTTGCACGTCATGAACTTTGGCCCAGTACCCAATGAACCTCAGTGTTTTGAGTAACCACTGCTCATGTCCCAGCTCAGTACATGTTCTAGGGGTGCGAATCTCTCTGTGTCTGGAGAATTCGATTCAGATTTTTGGTGTCACAATTCGATTCAAAATTGATTTTTCGATTCAGAAACGATTTTTGATTCAGAAACAATTTTTCTAGTAAGATGGTCATAAATTTAGTTTCAGTTTTTTAACTGACAAGCTGTAAACATTAAACAACAGTGTAAACAAATAGAACATTTATTTAAAACAACAATTTTACGTTCCTTATTGTATCAAATTTTTTGCATCGTTTGATATTCATACCAAAAATAGGAACAAATAATACAGGAATGCATTAACTTGTGTAACTTAAATAACCAGTATTAGCTTTTTGCTGTTACTTATAGAAGATTATTGTTTGAATTGATTGAACTTGTTTTGTTTTTGAAAAAAGGGGCAGATAAAATAAGATTTCTTCTTCTTTCTGCCACCTTTCATTTTATGTATTCTTTCATATACTATGAGATATGGTTTTATTTTCTTTATCTTTTGGGTTTTAATGTAAAAAAAATAATAATAATAATAAAATCGATTTTGGGGCTTTTAGAATCGAATCTTAATCACCAGGACTAAGAATCTAGATTATTTTAAAAATCGATTTTTTTTCCTGCACCACTAATATTATGTTCTTTTATTTTCTTGCCTTTCCTAACGCGAACTCCTCTTCCTGTGTTTGTTGTTCAGGTTATGGCTGTGCTGGGACGAGCTACGTGGCGTACGGCTTGATCGCTAGAGAGGTCGAGAGGGTGGACAGCGGCTATCGGTCCGCCATGAGCGTGCAGTCCTCGCTGGTCATGCATCCTATTAATGCCTATGGCACAGAAGAGCAGAAACACAAATATCTGCCCAAGCTGGGTAAGAAATAACAAAAAGACTCTCAGTGATGTCACAGGATTGTGATCTGTTGTACCGACTGACGTCTGAGGTGTATGAGTGCATTCTGCCGTGTGTTTCTCGCAGCTCGTGGAGAGATTTTGGGCTGCTTCGGCCTGACAGAACCAAACCACGGTAGTGACCCTGGCAGCATGGAAACAAGAGCCACATATAATCCAACCAGCCGCACCTACACCCTCAACGGCTCCAAGACCTGGTGGGTGAGGAGGTTTGGGGACATTTGTTGTCCAGTCAGTTTTTCTGTTACCACGGTTCTTAGTGTACTGAAGTTTTATTTGAATACTGTTTGTGTGTGCCTCCGACATGTGAAAGTAAATATAGTGTCCATGTGAGCGCAGACATCCGTTTCTGCTTTGTACTTCTTTTTATACTTGCCTTTATCCTGGGGCAGCTGTGTCTGAGTGGTTAGAGCAGTCGTCCTCCAATGTGAGAGTTGGGGGTTTGATTCCACCAGCAGTCACATGCTGAAGTGTCCCTGAGCTAGACACTGAACCCCTCATTGCCTCCGATGTGTGTCCCATCAGTGTATGAATGTGATAAAGATCTGATTATTCTCTGTACAGATCCAGTAGAGTGCTGTATGAATGGATACATGAAGCACAGATTGTGTTGTAAAGAACTTTTGAGTGTCTTGATAAGATAGAAAAATGCCAGTACAATCCATTTATCATTTATATTGCTGCCCACACTTTATTAAGTGTTGTGGATGGATTTAATTTTACTAGTAAGTGCATGTTTATTTATTTATTTAAATTTTTATTCATTTTACAATAATGAAATACAACAATTGACATACGGTATATGATTTAAAAAATATATATATAAATGTAGCCGGACGGGTAAGGATAAAAATAGGGAACTTTAGTTAAAAAAAATAAATAATCTATTTTTAATAAAAGAAAGTGAATTTGGTTAAAAACTTTACTAAAAGTTACCCTTAAGGCACATAGACCCGTTGCAGAGGAGGCTTGAGACAGATTCACACACTGGCACCAATTAAATTGCACAATTGTTTAATTACATAAAATACTAAATTTAAAATATTCATAGTTTTAAAAAAGGCAATTCTAGCTCATTTCTATAAAAGTGCAATTCACATCAGTATTCTAAAAACAGGAAGGAAATCATACACACACACACACACACTTCCCACACCAAATCAAGATTACTGTCACCGCCTGGAGAGATCCTTTTATCGATCGCATGACAGTCCAAAGTCCACCCTGGTATATGATCTGTCGCCCCAGAAGAGACGCCACTACAGCCGAGGCCTGTTCAATTAGTTGAGCTGGCATCAGTCGGCTCAGCTCGACCCGCAGGACGCGTGACGCGGCCCGTCCCACGCCGTCCAGCCAGCGGGCACCAATCCAGGACCAGTCGGCAGTCGAAGGACGACCCAGGTGGAGGCAGAAAACCAGTCGGGACCATCCGGACAGCAGCAAACAAACGGTCAAGGACAAACAGCAGGGACTAAAACAATAAATATTTAACATTAAAATCTAAAAAGTAGAAAACAGAGAGATAAACTGGCGCTTACTCACCACCAAGTTCCACCTCTAGTAAGAGAGGGAAACAAGCAGCTTCTACCGGTGGTCGCGAGAACGGTAGATCATCGCGACCCCAAGCGCACAGTCAGCGCTAGCGCGTGACACAGCCATCAGACGCTAAGGTCTGCCCCGGAAGGCGGGTGACGTGTAACTAACCGTGAGGGCTGGGCCCGTTTTATACCGGAAGCCAGCCCCAGACCCACTAATCGCATTGCAGCCCTGTGTGGTGCATTTAATGTCTGCCTCATATCTATCTATCTATCTATCTATCTATCTATCTATCTATCTATCTATCTATCTATCTATCTATCTATCTATCTATCTATCTATCTATCTATCTATCTATCTATCTATCTATCTATCTATCTATCTTATATCAGAGTCAGAGTCAGAGAGAATTTATTGTCATTTGCACCGCATGTAGTACATGTGTTGAAAACGAGATTATGTACACAGGGTCCCAGTTACATCCAACAACAAATGCAAGAGAAAAACAATAATAACATCTAGGATTAACTAAGAGAGACATCAGCTAGTAATACACTAAGCCCTAATGTAGTAGAAAAACATCATTATAAACAGCAGCACGAACATGAGCAGATGGTCACAGATGAACGCAGCAACAAGAAACAGATCAGTATCAGTATGATGTGACATTTTGCAGTGTTTATTCTTATTATTTATTTATTCATGAGTCTGACAGCCTCAGGGTAGAAGCTGTTTCTCAGTCTAGTGGTTCTACATTTGATGCTCCTCAACCTCCGTCCCGAGGGGAGTGGTGCAAAGAGTGAGTGTGCTGGGTGAGTGAGGTCTTTCATGATGCAGGTGGCTCTTTTTCTGCATCTGGAGGTGTAAATGTCTGTGATGGTGGGGAGACTGACTCCCACAGACTTCTGTGCAGCCTTCACCACTCTCTGTAGAGCTTTTCTCTCTGCAACTGTGCAGCCTCCATGCCACACGTTGATGCTGGAGCACAGGACGCTCTCCACTGCACACCTGTAGAAGGAGGTGAGGACTGGGCTTCTCAGACCGGCTCGTCTCAGCCGTCTGAGGAAGTAGAGTCTCTGATGACCTTTCTTGATCAGGCTGGTGGTGTTATTGCTCCAGCTGAGGTTATCATTCATGTGTACACCCAGGTACTTGTAGCTGGAGACCACCTCCACCGCAGATCCACCTATATACAGTGGGGTGTGGGTGTGTTTGTTCCTTCTGAAGTCCACAATCATCTCCTTCGTCTTCTTCACATTCATGTGAAGGTTGTTCTCTTTGCACCAGCTCTCCAGATGTTCCACCTCCTGTCTGTAGCTGGATTCATCATTATCTGTGATGCATCCCACCACAGCTGTATCATCTGCAAACTTAACAATATGACAGCCTGGATGTGTGGCTGTACAATCATATGTGAGCAGAGTGAACAGAAGAGGGCTCAGCACACATCCCTGAGGAGAGCCAGTGCTGAGGGTGATGGTGGAGGAGGAGAAGTTGTGGATCTTCACGGACTGTGGTCTGTCTGTTAAGAAGTCTAAGACCCAGTTACAAATAGAGGGGCTTAGTCCAAGTGTGGATAGTTTGTCTATCAGAGTTTGGGGGATCATGGTGTTGAAGGCAGATGTGAAGTCCACAAAGAGCAGACGCACGTATGAGTCCTTCTGATCCAGGTGGGTGAGAGCAGTGTGGACCACGGAGGAGATGGCGTCCTCTGTTGATCGGTTCTCACGGTATGCATATTGATGAGGGTCCTCGTTGATGTTGACGGTTTATCTAATTCAAACAAGTTGTTCTATAATAACAAAACAAGTAAATAACTCATTCAACCTTCAATTATATATATTACTCAAAAATACATTCATTTACTGTATATTCAAAAATACATTCATTTATATTGGTTTAACAATTCAACTTTAACCAGTTTCTTAAAGACAGGGATTGATTTGGCATTTTTAATTTCTGTCATTAAGCTATTCCACAATCCTACTCCCTGAATTAAGGTAGTTCTTCCCTTCAAACTAGTTCTAAATTGCGGTTTTACAAATACATCTTTTCCTTTGAGTAAGTGCATATAAAAGGTTGTCCTTATATATATTTTTTAGCTTTATCCCATAAGGAGAAGTAACATCCTGCAGAAAATCTTTTACCCTCTGACTACTTTTTGAACTGGATACAATACTTTAACCTGATCCTCTGGACTTTAAATCTTGTGGAATCATTGATTGAAAGCCTAATATGTAATTTATTGATCTATGTTTGTAAAAAAATTTTGTTGGATGCAGTTCCACTGCTGCAGATCGACCAAACAGCAAAGTGCAACCCACCAACCATTCCTAACATTGTAAGCCAGCTGTGTTAACATGTGGTCAGTCACACGATGGACAGATGCAGGTTGGGACCAGCTCAGTGTCACATAAATCCAACATGATGGAACCAGCATCTTTTGTTTGTCGTTGCATACTCACCAACTCAACTCTGTGACTACCTTAACTCTGTTACTCAGAGGGCCAGCAGGAATGAATCAACTTCTACAAAACCTCCTCAAATGCAACCTCGCGCACGACACGCATGTGGGATGAAGGCGCCTCACTTTGAAGGCCTCGTTATACTCGCGCTTTGGTCCGCTGGCTGGAGCACGCGCACTGAGCGCTGTGTTCGCCGCTGTGTTTATGGTTGACGCACGGCGGCGCATGGCAAAGTGCTGTTCTTTTACGGACCAGCAGGTGGCAGTACCCTCTAAAACCTGTGCATATGTTGCAAGAAAGGGTGTAGAAGAAGAAATCTACCGTAGAAGAAGAACTGTTTGACATCACACAACAAAAACAAATGGCTTTCCGCTCGCGTGCTGAACTGTTGTCTTTATTAGAGCAAATCATAATAGAACAACAGTTATTGTGTCTTGCGGTTTTAATGCATGGAGTCAGCGGAGGAGGAAGCGATCACTTGACTTTTGGCAAAAAAACAAAAGAAAAGTCCAGATCAGGGATGAAGAAGGGGAATTTAATACATTTGTGTCACATACAAAACATTCCTCCATGCGTCGCGACGCCGTCTCCACGACCACAGCGGCGCAGACAGCTGCAGGCTCTGGCGTGAAGAGCGTGAAGGCTGTCGGGTGAGGTCCCCACCCGACCTGTCAATCAATTCAGTAGCGCCCACGGCGCGCGCACTAGCCTTGCAGAGTTTGAAAAATTCGGAGGTGCGCGACACGCGCCAAAC
>JBBPBX010021795.1:0-13149 GCA_038048925.1 Garcialebias charrua | reverse complement strand
CGATTCGAGTATAAATCTAGCTTGAGTGTTGTGTGATAGGATTTAATTGACTTAAATCCAAAAATGTAAAAAACAAAACAAAAAAAAACAGCTTGGATGTTTTAAAATACAGATATAATTTATACTTTTTAGTTTATATGTGAGAACAACTTGTGTCAGTAGCTGTGCACATGGTGGCGCTGGTTACCAGACAGTACTGGAGTCACAGTTCATGTGTGTGCATCCTGTTCAGTTTTTTAACTGTTGTATAATTAAAGTGACATACATTTTCATATTTCCACTACAGAACATATTAAAATAATAAACAGATAAGTTTCTATTAATAAATCAGTTTTGTCCCCATCATTATATTTACAGCCTATAAATAGTTTTGTCTACAGGAAGAACCTTACCGCGTATCCCCCCCCTCACACTCAGGATCACCAACTCCCCCGTGGCAGACATTGCGGTGGTCTGGGCTAAATGTGACGAGGGGAAGGTCCGAGGCTTCATCTTGGAGCGTGGCATGAAGGGCTTCTCCACACCAAAGATCGAAGGGAAGTTCTCCCTGAGAGCCTCGGCCACCGGGATGATCCTCTTAGACGATGTAGAGGTTCCTGAGGAGAACCTGCTGCCTAAAGCCTCCGGCCTAGGGGTGAGTGAACTATTCTTGATTTTATTGTAATAGTATTATAATCGTCTTAATATTTGTATATTTGATCAGTTACATCCATAATAAATTAATGAAATACATTTAGCAGCTTTGTTCTTCTGATGTTTTAATGGAAAATGATAAATTAATGTTCCCGTCCTTGCCTCCAGGGCCCGTTCGGTTGCTTGAACAACGCTCGGTATGGTATTGCATGGGGGGCCCTGGGTGCTGCAGAGTTCTGTTTCCACGCCGCTCGTCAGTACACGCTCGACAGGTCAGGGTGTCTCTTCTGCTGCAGTAAAATACTTCATGATTCAGGTGATAACAAAGTGTTTGTTTGCTAAACTAGAATCCAGTTTGGCGTGCCTCTGGCCAGGAACCAGCTGATGCAGAAGAAAATGGCCGACATGCTGACAGAGATCACCATCGGCCTGCAGTCCTGTCTGCAGCTGGGCAGACTGATAGACGAGAAAAAGTAAGGAGCACCTCCCAGATGTTGTGTCCATACACAGCTGTCCTGAGGGTCTGTCCTCAAACAAGAGGACATTTAGGAGTTCAGACTGAATGTTCTATTGGAGGAACCTTATTCACTTATGCATGCTCACAGCCACACACAAATGGATGCAGGGATGTATATGTAGATATCATATGCAGATATGTAGATGGATATGTGATATGAATGTATATATACAGGTAGTCCCCGACTTACGAGCGCTCTGACCTACGAGCGTCCGGACTTACGAGCTGGCGAACGAGAAGTAAATTTGTAAAAAATACAGCACTTTTTTGTGTTTTTAGATGAAAGTGTGTTAGCTAACCGTTTGGAAACACGTTTCCGACCATGTTTATGAACTAATATGAACGTTTTTGATGAAAAACGAGTGTTCGTAGTAGCGCTAGCATAAATGTTCCAACTTACGAGCGAAAATCCGGACTTACGAGAACACGTGCTTCGTGTTACGAGCAACTCGCAGGAACGGAACTCGCTCGTAAGTCGGGGACTACCTGTATATGTATACTGTACAGTACCGTATACAGTATATATTTGTAGGTATGGGTATGTTTGTTTATGGAAATCTACTGCAAAGTCATGAATATTATTAGTCTTTATGCATGTGTGTTTCGTTGCTGTGTTCTGTCATGTGCTTTGCAGGATTCAGACGGAGGTTGGGTGTGTTTGCCTTGTGCTCTTTTTGTGGATAATTGCTGTTTTGTTGTCTTACTTTCTATCTTTCCTTTCTCTCTATTTAAAAAAATAATAAAAATTCATAGCGGTGTGAGAGGATGGCTGTAAGGTGAGAAGGGAGGCCATCTATAAAAGGAAAAAGCAAAAAAAAAAAGTTCAGACTGTGGAAGATAATTCCTGCTGATGTTTTTACAGCTGGATAAACGGGATCACACGTCGTCAACGTGTGGAAACACTGGTGATGTTCAGTATGAGGATCTAAGTGTGTTGGTGTTCATCATACGTGTGTGTTAGCATGAAGCCGAGGAGAAAACATATCAGCAGTCAGGTTGAACTTCATCACTTTACAATAAAAAGATGCTCACGTCCAGGTTGTTGAAAGGGTTTCATGAATGCACGAAGAAGAAGCTGTAGGTCCAGGAGACGTCCAGACCTCAGCCTGGTTCTAACGCTGTGGTGGGACAGAGTTCATGCTGCTCTCACCACAACATAATCTCACTGTACGTCAGTGCAATGATGAAGCTTATTCTGATTCTGTCAGCAGAGACACAGTTTGACCCAATCAGAGTCAATCAAGCTAGAAAATTACAAATAAAAATAATAATTTAAGTTGATTTATCCTCTTCAAAGTGACTTGTAGGTGTAGAAACGATTTCAGTCCAAAGATGTTTTTTCTGCTTTGCTCCCTGGTTCTGATCAGAGCGGCTCCAGAGATGATCTGCATGCTGAAGAGGAACAGCTGTGGTAAAGCCTTGGACGTGGCCAGGCAGGCCAGAGACATGCTGGGAGGAAACGGCATCGCAGACGAGTACCACGTCATCCGCCACGTCATGAACCTGGAGGCTGTCAACACATACGAAGGTGAGGCGGAGGAGGTCCGCGCGCCTCCGCAGAGAGCCGTCGTCGTTCATCTGGTGTAATGTTTGTTCTTCCTCCAGGTACTCATGACATCCACGCTTTAATCCTGGGCAGAGCCATCACAGGACTGCAGGCCTTCACCGTGGACAAATAGATCCAATCGTTTGCTGCAACAAACACAACTCTCTGTCTGTTTGAAATTAAAAAGTGTTTTTACTTTTTATGGGTTTGCAAAAAAAAAAAAAACTACAGAGTGCTTTAATCAGAGAGAAATGCATGTTTAGTCTGTTGCTGAACTTTTAATTAGGGATGGGGCCGATCCAGTATCGGTATCGGTATCCGATACCAGCATTATTTAAGTATCGGGTATCGGATCAAACCTGCCGATACTTTTCCGATCCAGCTTCAAAGAGCACTTGAGTTCAATCACATTCACTGCACTTAACATTGTATGAGATAAGGGGAGTGCTGTGTTGTCTTTCCCATCATGCTTAGCGCTTTTTAGTTTTTTCAGCTGCACCATGAGTAAGGAGGACATGTGTGTGGTATAATTGCCTCCTGTCCTGTGTGCTGTTAAAGTCAGTGGGTTCCCTATTGTAAAGTTTAAAAGTGTCTTCATTGGGTTTATCTCACACAATGTTAAAATGAATAGTTTGGGTGCAAAAGTTTCATTATACAGAGTCACATACCTGAACAGTATCGGATCGGAAAAGTATTGGTATTGGTCGATACTGAGTTAATAAGTATCGGTATTGGATCGGAAGTGAGAAATGTGGATCGGTGCATCCCTACTTTTAATCTGATGAAGATTGTAAGAATCTCTGAAGTCACGTTTTTTTAATTTAAAGATGGCTATTTTTCCACAACTAGAAGCAGTTCTTGTATTTCATTGAATAATGTTTTATCACAGCAGTGAACACGTGCAGACAGTTTGGACATAAACTGTACCTTAGTTGCTGTGTTTGCATTTAAAACTGTCATTTTAAATCCTGACTCTGTGGAGTGTTTGTAATTGCATGTGAAGCTTTTTGTGCTAAATGTTAATTAATGTAAGCGATCGTGTTACAGGTGAGTATTACTTCCAGCACTTTACAAACGATGACACTAAAGTAGTAACTGAGGTCATTTCAATAAAGAGATCATTTTAAACACTACGTGCGTGCAGGAGGATACGTTTAGACTGAACTTGAACATTTTGTACGGTCCTCGTTGAAGGTACCACCTGAAATTCCAACGTCCTTCACCTTTATTCCATAAGGTCCACAGTAAGTTGGAGATGTTGTTCTCCCCGTTGTGGAGCGAAGAGGAGTTGGAAATGTCCATCCCACATGATAACTTGAGAAATAGGTGAGATACAAACTTGTTTTGGTGTGTGGCTGCATCTAGATGCACGAAGGTTTCTGTAAAAAAAACAGGTGCCATGTCAAAATCCAAGATGGCCACCACCATCCATCCATTATATTGTATCAGCTGCTTTTTGGGTCACTGGTCCCATGTCCAGCCATCACTGTGAGAGAGGTGGGGGACACCCTGGATAGGTCTCCAGTCCATCACAGGGACACGTTGAGACAACTGTTCACTCACTCACACCTAGAGACAATTTAGTGTTACCAATCAGTCTAACATGTATGTGTTTTGGTCTGTGAGGAAACTGGAGAAAACCCACACATGCACGGAGAGAACATGCAAACTCCACCCAGAAAGGTCCTGCGTTGAGATTTCAACTGGCAACCTCGATGAAAAGAAGCAACAGCTCTACCAACTGCACCGCCGTGCTGACCTGGCCACCATCATATGTAATATGATCACTCCAGTGGTGTAGTCTACGTGATACTCGGGAGTATACCCACTAGAAAAACTTAAGAATTTCAGTATACCCACTTAAAAGTGCCCAATGGTACATGACACACCATTAGGTACATGTCATCTAATCCTATTGGTGTGCAGTGCTTTTCTTTGATACTGTTTTGTAAATTATATAACATGTTTTTAATACAAAGCCAGCTGTTGTACAAAGTTTGTTGTTCATTTATTATAAGCATCAGAGAAATTTGGAACTGTTCAATATGCTTAAAATCAAAATAAATTGACGGTTACACTTTACTAACCAGTGTACTTTGGTTTCTAAGCACGGTATGCCCACTACAAAAATGTAGACTACACCACTGGATCACTCTCATTTAAGGAAACGTCTAGTTTTTATATTAAAAGTACAGGTTCCTCAAACTATTGGGGTGACCAAAGATTATGGGGGTCAAGGCCACCATTGGCCACCCCCTGGCTCCTCCATTGCACCTGGTGGATTAAAAATGGTGATAAATGTGTGTTCAACAATTATAGACCTATATCCTTGTTACCACAGTTTTCAAAAATTCTTGAAAAACTATTTGTAAACAGACTAGATCAATTTATAGATAAACAAAATATTCTAAGCAACAGTCAGTATGGGTTTAGAGCTAAAAACTCTACATCAATGGCTCTCATGGAATTAATGGAACAAATAACTACTGCTGTCGATCAAAAACAATATTGTGTCAGTATTTTTGTTGATTTAAAAAAAGCATTCGATACTATTGATCACACCATTCTCCTTGAAAAACTGAACAAATATGGTATTAGAGGACCAGCATTACAGTGGGTATCTAGCTACTTAAAAGATAGGAAACAATTTGTACAAATAAATGATGTAAGATCTGACCTCTGTAATATCACATGTGGAGTTCCCCAAGGCTCTGTACTTGGACCAAAGCTTTTTATTTTATATGTGAATGACTTGGTAAATGTGTCAGGACTCCTTAAATGTGTACTTTTTGCTGATGATACCACTTTTTTCTGTTTAGGTGAAGATATAGAACAAATGTTGGAATTGATAAAGACAGAATTTGTCAAGATACAAACTTGGTTTAAAATAAATAAATTATCATTAAATCTAGAAAAAACTAATTACATGATATTCAGTAATAAAAAGAAAACTGTTGATGTTCCACTCAAAATTGAGGATGTTGAGATTTGTAGAGTGAGTGAGGTGAAGTTTTTGGGTGTTATCATTGATGACAAACTGACATGGAAACAACACATAAATTCTGTAAGAATAAAAATAGCTAAATCGATTGCAGTACTGTACAAAGTCAGAGACCTATTGAATGATAAAGCTCTGTATTTGTTGTATAACACAATCATTGTTCCACACTTAATCTATTGTATTGATGTTTGGGGGAATGCGTGTAAAACAATCACAAAGCCTATTTTTGTATTACAGAAAAGAGCTGTAAGAATTATCACTAGAAAACATTACCGTCATCCATCAAGTACATTATTTTATCAACTGAAGTTATTGAAGTTCCATGATTTGGTAGACTATAATATTTTATCAGTTATGTATAGGGCTCAAAATAATGCATTACCTTTAAATATCCAAATGCATTTTGTTAAAAGACAAAGTTGTTATAATCTTAAGGGGACAGAGTTGTTTGTAAAACCACAATTCAGAACTAGTTTGAAGGGACGTTCTACCTCAATCCAGGGAATTAGATTATGGAATGGCTTGGAGAATGTAGTTAAAAATGCCAAGTCAATGTTTACATTTAAGAAAATGATCAAAACAAATGTGTTAAAAAATATATATGAAATAGCGTAATGTGTATTGTATTAGTTAGAAAATTAGAAAGAGTTAGTCATTTTGTACTGTTGGTTGAAGATTATTATTGTTTAATCTGATTGTTGGAAAAAAGGGGCAGATATAATAAGATTTATTCTTCTTTCTGCTACCTTTCATTTTTTTATATTTTGTACATTATCATTTATGGGATTGTCTTGTATTGTTTCTTTTGTAAAAAAAAAAAAAAGAACAAATTGAATAAACATAAAGTGCTCCCTCCACCCACTCACTGGTCACTCTCAGAAAAGAAAAAAAACAACTACCTCTTCTTATACACAGTGTAACTCCTGACCAACTGAATATCTTGCATGAAAAACATTCAGGTTCATTCCCTGTTCAGTTCCAGTCCAGAAAAACACTCATCTCACAAACTACTGTACAAACACTCAGTGTGTAAACCCCGAGTGACAGGACATCAGCTTGTTTGTGAAAATCTAAGCTGACAAAACGCAACTACTTCGACATATTTAAGAAGTATGTTTAAAAAGTAAAGTAAAAAGTACTTTAAGAGGGGTCACCGCAGCCTCTCTCCTTGACAGAGCTCTTACAGGCAGAAATGCAACTAGAAAGAAGTTTCACCTGGTCATTGTATAAAACCATCTCCTCAGCTGACCAGAATGCCTGATGATCGTCATCAAGTTCATGATTAGAGTTAGTCATTTTGTACTGTTGGTTGAAGATTATTATTGTTTAATCTGATTGTTGGAAAAAAGTTGGTTGAAGATTATTATTGTTTACATGGTTGATTATTGTTTAATCTGATTGTTGGAAGTAAGGGGCAGATATAATAAGATTTATTCTTCTTTCTGCTACCTTTCATTTTTAATTATTTTGTACAATATCATTTATGAGATTGTCTTGTATTGTTTCTTTTGTAAAAAAAAAAAAGAACAAATTTAATAAACATAAACATTAAACAAAAATACTTAGCATTTACAACTGGTTTAATTAATCATAACCAGTTTCACATGGTTCAGGCAGTCCTGCTATCTAGACCTCTTTCTGAAAGTAGTAGCCTACATTACTCTAAAGCAGTAATGGATGAATGAATGATGCATGTGTTCATAACACTGGTGGACATCCTGTCACCAAGCAGGTTCCTCTGTGACTCTGGCTCCAACTAACGTTTGTGTCATTTGCAAGTTTTGGCCTCTAAAATGTGACTTGGTGTGTGTACAATGTTTTATGTAGGATATGACACGTTAAAGTCACACAAGAGGCAACTAAAAGGTATCATCACAATCTAAAAACATATAAGTGACCTGTTTAAATCTGCAGAGATTTTACATACATGACGAGGTGCGTGAGGTTTGGTCTTTCGTCACAGAAGAGCAGAATTAGAAATGTCCATTTGTCAGTCGTGAACTTCTTTAACAAAAGGTGAGATACCAACTTCCATTTTGGTGTGTGGCTGCATCTACATGTAAGAAAGGTCACGATTGAACACTCCTGACCAGGGCTGGACTGGGACCAGTTCAGTTTATTTACAGAGCATCAAGTCACAACTGAAGTCTCACTGGACGAATAATCCAGGCCAGTAATCTGATCACATAAACTGAAATTATGTTCGAGGGTGAGGTTCTGCCTCAAGTGGAGGAGTTCAAGTATCTCAGGGTTTTGTTCACAACTGAGAGAAGAATGGAGTGTGAGCTTGACAGATGGATTGGTGCAGCATCTGCAGTATTGAGGACTCTGTGCCGGTCCGTTGTGGTGAAGAGGGAGCTGAGCTGTGAGACAAAGCTCTCTGTTTACTGGTCGGTCTATGTTCCTACTCTCACCTCTGGTCATGAGCTCTGGTGACAGAATGAGATCATGGATACAGGAAGTTGAATGAGTTTCCTCTGCAGGGACTCTCCCTTAGAGACAGCTGGGTGAGAAGTTCAGGAAGAGAGAACCGCTGCTCCTCCACATCAAGAGGAGCCAGTTGAGGTGGTTTGGGCATCTGGTAAAGATGCTTTCTGGTGCTTCAGTCATGTCTGACTGGAAGGAGACTCGGGGGAAGACCCAAGAGAGACTCTCAGTTGGCCTGGGAACTCCTTGGAGTCCTCCCACAAGAGGTGGCTGTGGAAAAGAGATGTCTGACCTCCCTGTTCAAGCTGCTGCCCCCACGACCCGACTTCAAAACAAGTGGAAGATGATGGATGGATACCAGTGCACAACATTCATCCAACCTTGATTTAGACAGGGTGATCCCATTGAGCCTCGGGGACTCGTTTACAAGAGAGGCCTGATAAAAGAGAGGTGGTGCAGATGTGTTGGCTTATTCTCTAAAAGATTACACAGATGTTTAACATTAAATAGCATTTAACAATCACCATCCATCCATCCATCCATCTTCTTCCGCTTATCCGGGGTCGGGTCGCGGGGGTAGCAGCCTAAGTAGGGAGGCCCAGACTTCCCTCTCCCCAGCCACTTGGAGCAGCTCCTCCGGGGGAATCCCAAGGCGTTCCCAGGCCAGCCGAGAAACATAGTCCCTCCAGCGTGTCCTGGGTCTTCCTCTGGGTCTCCTCCCGGTGGGACATGCCCGGAACACCTCACCAGGGAGGCGTCCAGGAGGCATCCTAACCAGATGCCCGAGCCACCTCAACTGGCTCCTCTCGATGTGGAGAAGCAGCGGCTCTACTCCGAGTCCCTCCCGGATGACTGAGCTTCTCACCCTATCTCTAAGGGAGAGTCCAGACACCCTGCGGAGAAAACTCATTTCAGCCGCTTGTATCCGAGATCTCGTTCTTTCGGTCATAACCCAAAGCTCATGACCATAGATGAGGGTGGGAACGTAGATCGATCGGTAAATTGAGAGCTTTGCCTTTTGACTCAGCTCTCTCTTCACCACGACAGACCGGTACAGCGCCCGCTTCACTGCGGACGCTGCACCTATCCGCCTATCGATCTCACGCTCCAGTTTTCCCTCATTTATTAATACTGTTTACTTTTATTACTACTGCTTACATGTAATTACTACTGTTTACATTTACACTACTCTAATATCTACACCACTGCTGATACATATACAGTGTGCTCTGAACGGTCTTATTTAGGGATGCCCAATGTGCCTTACTGCATATGCCACTTTTTGCCTCTATAACAACATCAACTACTACCTCATACATATACTGTGTACATTAACTCATACGCTGCTTTGCCACTTTGCAAATGTCAATGCTAGAAACCTTTAGTTTATTTTAGTTATACTTTTTATACTCTTTTTTTATACTAGTATGCAAAAACTCAGGACAGTATTATGTTCATTAAATGTTTAATGTTTTAGTTTTAGAGTTGGTGTAAATTTTCATACTCTTATTCCACTATGCAAAAAACTCAGGACAGTGTTAGTTTTACTATTTTATGCTTATGTCAATTATTATATGTTTCAGTGTTTCAATGTTTAGATGTTTACTGTTGCACCGAGGGACTGAGAGAAACGCAATTTCGGTCCTGTGTATGTCCTGTACAGTACATATTGCAGATCTGACAATAAAGTTGACTTTGACTTTGACTTTGACTTTGATTCGTGAACAAGATCCCGAGATACTTAAACTCCTCCACTTGGGGCAGGACCTCCTCCCCGACCCGGAGAGGGCATGCTACCCTTTTCCGGCTCAAGACCATGGCCTCGGATTTGGAGGAACTGATCCTCATCCCGGCCGCATCACACTCGGCTGCAAACCGCTCCAGTGAAAGTTGTAAATCACGAACTGATGAAGCCAGTAGGACCACATCATCTGCAAAAAACAGAGAAGCGATTCTAAGGTCACCAAAACGGATCCTCTCAACACCTTGGCTGCGCCTAGAAATTCTGTCCATAAAAGTTATGAACAGAATCGGTGACAAAGGGCAACCTTGGCGGAGTCCAACTCTCACCGGAAACGAGCCTGACTTACTGCCGGCAATGCGGACCAAGCTCTGACACCGGTCGTACAGGGACCTAACAGCCCTTATCAAAGGGCCTGGTACCCCATACTCCCGGAGTACCCCCCACAGAACCCCCCGAGGGACGCGGTCGAATGCCTTCTCCAAGTCCACAAAGCACATGTAAACTGGTTGGGCAAACTCCCACGCACCCTCCAGGACCCTGCTGAGGGTGTAGAGCTGGTCCAGTGTTCCACGACCAGGACGAAAACCACACTGCTCCTCCTGAATCCGAGGTTCGACTATCCGACGGACCCTCCTCTCCAGAACCCCTGAATAGACCTTACCAGGGAGGCTTAAGAGTGTGATCCCCCTATAGTTGGAACACACCCTACGGTCCCCCTTTTTGAATAGGGGAACCACCACCCCAGTCTGCCAATCCAAGGGAACTGCCCCCGATGTCCACGCGATATTGCAGAGTCGCGTAAGCCAACACAACCCTACAACATCCAGAGCCCTAAGGAACTCCGGGCGAATCTCATCCACCCCCGGAGCCTTGCCACCGCGGAGCTTTTTAACCACCTCGGCGACCTCAGCACCAGAGATCGGAGAACCCGACCCAAAGTCCCCAGGCTCCGCTTCCTCAGTGGAAGACGTGCCAGTAGGATTGAGGAGGTCTTCGAAGTATTCCGCCCACCGACTCACAACATCCCGAGTTGAGGTCAGCAGCACGCCACCCCCACCATAAATGGTGTTGGTCGCGTACCTCTTTCCCCCCCTGAGACGCCGGATGGTGGACCAGAATCGCCTCGAAGCCGTACGGAAGTCATTCTCCATGGCCTCTCCGAACTCCTCCCACGCCCGAGTTTTTGCCTCAGCAACCACCCGAGCCGCATGCCGCTTGGACTGCCGGTACCTATCAGCTGCTTCCGGGGTCCCACAAGCCAAAAAGGCCCAATAGGACTCCTTCTTCAGCCTGACAGCATCCCTCACTGCCGGTGTCCACCACCGGGTTCGAGGGTTGCCACCACGACAGGCACCAACAACCTTGCGGCCACAGCTCCGATAAGCTGCCTCGACAATAGAGGCGCGGAACACGGCCCACTCGGACTCCATGTCCCCCGCCTCCCTCGGAACGTGTTCAAAGCTCTCCCGGAGGTGGGAGTTAAAGCTCCGTCTTACGGGAGACTCTGCCAGACGTTCCCAGCAGACCCTCACAATACGTTTGGGTCTGCCAGGTCTGACCGGCATCCTCCCCCACCATCGGAGCCAACTCACCACCAGGTAGTGGTCAGTTGACAGCTCCGCCCCTCTCTTCACCCGAGTGTCCAAGACATGCGGCCGCAGATCAGATGAGACGACAACAAAGTCGATCATCGAACTGCGACCTAGGGTGTCCTGGTGCCAAGAGCACATATGGACACCCTTATGCCTGAACATGGTGTTCGTTATGGACAATCCATGACGAGCACAGAAGTCCAACAACAGAACACCACTCGGGTTCAGATCAGGGGGGCCGTTCCTCCCAACCACACCCCTCCAGGTCTCACTGTCATTGCCCACGTGAGCGTTGAAGTCCCCCAGCAGAACAAGGGAGTCCCCAGGAGGCGCACCCTCCAATACCCCCTCCAAGGACTCCAAAAAGGGTGGGTAATCTGCGCTGCCGTTCGGCGCATAGGCACAAACAACAGTCAGAGCCCGTCCCCCCACACGTAGGCGAAGGGAGGCTACCCTCTCGTTCACCGGGGTGAACCCCAACGTACAGGCACCAAGATTTAACAATCACGTTAAACAAAACCAATTACCCGTGTCAATAAAAACAAACAAACAAAAATCATTTCCCACCACTAATGCTAAGCCACCAGCAGGGGGCGCAGTTGATCACTGCTCTCCTTTTCCATCAGAATCTTTTTCTCTGTTGCCATCAAAAGAAATGCTTCAAGGTTCTTCGCTGAGGGAGGTTCTTATTAGGTGGTTCCACACCAACTTCAGGGTGGAGAAGGTTCTCTCACAGGCAACCTGGGTGACGAGGAGGAACCCAGTGAGATGAAATGCACCTGCGAGCAGGTTGTATCATGACATCAACAGCATGTTGGACAGTTTTTACAAGTGGAACAACTCCACACTTTCATGAGTGTCCTCCAGGCCTTCACCTGTTTCATCACTGGAGTCAGTGGTCCTGATGTTGCAGTTATCCAGTGGTGACTGTTGTAATCTCACTGCTGTGCAAAGCTGAGCATGCGATCTATCAACACTGCACCTCCATCAACTTCCAGCAGGCCTTTGCCGAGCGCTCGTGGTGACACTGTTCAACATCTGGAAAGTCTTTCTCCTGGGTACAGTATCTGGGAAACGTTTTGGATCCATGCAGGACACATCTGTACACGCCACTGCATTTGCTGCGTAACGATGGATACTTTCATTTACAGGATATCCAGAATCACTGTGAGCATGAACATCTGCTTTTTGCTAACGTCTTGTTGCCTCTGGCTCTTAGCAGTTTTTTTGTTTTTCGTGAGCATTTTGATTCTTCTGTCTCTAAAATAGATTTCTGGCTTTTATTTATTTTTATTTTTTTTAGCATTCCTTGTCATATATCATTACCACAGTGTAACTGTCATATATTGTGACCACAGTGTAACTGTCATATATTGTTACCACAGTGTAACTGTCATATATCGTGACCACACTGTAACTGTCATATATCGTGACCACAGTGTAACTGTCATATATCTTGACCACATTGTAACTGTCATATATTGTGACCACAGTGTAACTGTCATATATCGTGACCACAGTGTAACTGTCATATATCGTGACCACAGTGTAACTGTCATATATCGTTACCACAGTGTAATTGTCATATATCGTGACCACAGTGTAACTGTCATATATCGTGTCCACACTGTAACTGTCATATATCGTGACCACATTGTAACTGTCATATATCATGACCACACTGTAACT
>JBBPBX010021794.1:25839-38759 GCA_038048925.1 Garcialebias charrua | reverse complement strand
AAAACAGCCCCATTGTTGTTGTGGTTTCTATGGCACAAAGTGATATTTTGCACACAGGAAATAAAATATTTCATTATTTTGCAGCAAACACTGCAAAAGAAAAAGAAGAAGAAGTTGTTTTTAAAAGAATACTTGGTGTAGACAGGTACCTTGTCTTGAGTAATAATTTTTTTCTCTGTTCATCTGTCGTAATACAACACTTTTATTGCATGGAGGTAGATGACAAAAACGTTTTTATGTGTAAAATAATAATGCAAGATTATATTTTTTTGTACAACTGGCCTGTTCAGCTATGATCCGAATGCACAGCAAACGTGTCGTATCTATGTCGTATCTATGTCGTATCTATGTCAGCCTCTTTGCTCCATTCGTTAGTTTTCGTTGTGTAAAATCTAATATACACGCTGCAGATGTGCACCTTCAAGTGTATTTTAACTTTCTCTTTTTATTCTACCTCACTCCTATTGCTATGCTAAGCTTATAAGTCTTAAGGGATATTTCTTAAAAGAAAAGCAAAAGGTTTTGTAAAAATATTTGAAACTGTAAATACTATCATTGTTTTTAAATCATACTTTTGTAAAATTTTAATAAAAAACAAGTGAATTTGCTGTATTGTTTATTTATTTGTACATGTGTTGGACACATTTTGTAACTTTTGCACAGTAACAAAATACAAAATATGTTTAATAATTGCAAACGTTGTCGTTTCTTTTTTAAAGTTGTGTCAAGAAAGAAAAAGAAAAAGTAAGTATAGATGTGTTCAGTTTTAGAGACTGTGCATTATGCTTTGTCAACTTTGAGGCACTTTTATAGTTGGTTTATGAAAATGCATGATGTTGCATGAAGACAAAAGTTTTTTTCTCTCTCACTTGCATAAACCTAAATTAAAATAAAAGCAAGCTTTGATTTTGAGCACAAACCCAAACAGCTAAAACAATGTGGCAAATGCTTGATTTGACCTTTTGAGTGTCTAAAAACTTCCATCCATCTATTATCTTTTCTCGCTTCTTCCTTTTTGGGTCACAGGGGTCACTGGTGCCCATGTCCAATAGTTGCTGTGCCAGAGGTGGGGGACACCCTGAACAGGTCTCCAGTCCATCACAGGGACACCTGGACAGTGTTAGAAGTTTAATCTTGCTGAAGGCCCGGTATGGTCCACCTTGACTCATAACCTGGTTCAGAACACATCATACAGTCTCAGCAATCCCAGGGTCAACACACCCAATGAGTCATTTTTGTTTGCTTGCTTCCAACACGGATAGATCTGCACGACCCTGTTATCCTCCATCAGAAACAGACTAGACCAATAACGCCACACATATAATCACCCCACTGATGCACTCTGATAGGCTGTGCCCGCCTCAGATGTGAAGGCAGAGCCAAGGGCCAACATAAGCTGGGGCGTTCTGTTGCACGGGGCCTCCACTTCCAGGTTAAGACATGTCGGATGGATGCCTCAGCGTTGAGCTTGTAACTTTTCCTGCCTTATCGACATTAAACAGAAAATAGAATTTACTTCTCTTGATTTTATTGAGTTTGTGTGAGTTTTTTATCCTTCTGGGAACAAAAGAACCCAAAGGGTGCCGTGGTTGGAGAGCCGACAAAAGGTCTCCAGTTCATCACAGGGACACATAGAGACGAACGAGACGAACGAGACAAACAACCATTCACTCTCTGACTCTCACCTAAAGACAATTCAGGGAATTTCTGGGAAGCCCAGTCCTCACCTCCTTCTACAGGTGTGCAGTGGAGAGCATCCTGTGCTCCAGCATCAGCGTGTGGCATGGAGGCTGCACAGCTGCAGAAAGAAAAGCTCTGCAGAGAGTGGTGAAGGCTGCACAGAAGATGTTGGAGTCAGCCTCCCCACCATCACAGACATTTACACCTCCAGATGCAGGAAGAGGCCACCTGCATCATGAAGGACCTCACTCATCCAGCACACACACATTTAATAATAATTTAATAATAATTAATTCAATTTATAACGCACTTTTCATTACTGAAAATCTCAAAGTGCTACACACATTCATAAACCGGTGGCGGCAGACTACCATGCAAGGTGCTTTCCAGTCCTACCGGGAGCAACTCAGGGTTAAGTGTCTTGCCCAAGGACACAACAACACATGGTGCGGGTCCCGGGAGTCGAACCGCCAACTTTCCGATCGGGAGACGACTGCCATTACCACTACACCACGGCCGCCCATTTTGCCCCACTCCCCTCAGGAAGGAGGTTGAGGAGCATTAAGTGTAGAACCACTAGACTGAGGAACAGCTTCTACCCTGAGGCTGTTAGACTCATGAACAAATAACCAGAATAATCACTGTGAAAAATCACATCATGTTGCTGCTGATCTGTTTCATGTTGCTGCTGATCTGTTTCATGTTGCTGCTGATCTGTTTCATGTTGCTGCTGATCTGTTTCATGTTGCTGCTGATCTGTTTCATGTTGCTGCTGATCTGTTTCATGTTGCTGCTGATCTGTTTCATGTTGCTGCTGATCTGTTTCATGTTGCTGCTGATCTGTTTCATGTTGCTGCTGATCTGTTTCATGTTGCTGCTGATCTGTTTCATGTTGCTGCTGATCTGTTTCATGTTGCTGCTGATCTGTTTCATGTTGCTGCTGATCTGTTTCATGTTGCTGCTGATCTGTTTCATGTTGCTGCTGATCTGTTTCATGTTGCTGCTGATCTGTTTCATGTTGCTGCTGATCTGTTTCATGTTGCTGCTGATCTGTTTCATGTTGCTGCTGATCTGTTTCATGTTGCTGCTGATCTGTTTCATGTTGCTGCTGATCTGTTTCATGTTGCTGCTGATCTGTTTCATGTTGCTGCTGATCTGTTTCATGTTGCTGCTGATCTGTTTCATGTTGCTGCTGATCTGTTTCATGTTGCTGCTGATCTGTTTCATGTTGCTGCTGATCTGTTTCATGTTGCTGCTGATCTGTTTCATGTTGCTGCTGATCTGTTTCATGTTGCTGCTGATCTGTTTCATGTTGCTGCTGATCTGTTTCATGTTGCTGCTGATCTGTTTCATGTTGCTGCTGATCTGTTTCATGTTGCTGCTGATCTGTTTCATGTTGCTGCTGATCTGTTTCATGTTGCTGCTGATCTGTTTCATGTTGCTGCTGATCTGTTTCATGTTGCTGCTGATCTGTTTCATGTTGCTGCTGATCTGTTTCATGTTGCTGCTGATCTGTTTCATGTTGCTGCTGATCTGTTTCATGTTGCTGCTGATCTGTTTCATGTTGCTGCTGATCTGTTTCATGTTGCTGCTGATCTGTTTCATGTTGCTGCTGATCTGTTTCATGTTGCTGCTGATCTGTTTCATGTTGCTGCTGATCTGTTTCATGTTGCTGCTGATCTGTTTCATGTTGCTGCTGATCTGTTTCATGTTGCTGCTGATCTGTTTCATGTTGCTGCTGATCTGTTTCATGTTGCTGCTGATCTGTTTCATGTTGCT
The DNA here is from genome assembly GCA_038048925.1 of Garcialebias charrua. Classification (NCBI taxonomy): domain Eukaryota; kingdom Metazoa; phylum Chordata; class Actinopteri; order Cyprinodontiformes; family Rivulidae; genus Garcialebias; species Garcialebias charrua. The sequence goes on along the minus strand of JBBPBX010021794.1, from coordinate 35,300 downwards.
GCTGATCTGTTTCATGTTGCTGCTGATCTGTTTCATGTTGCTGCTGATCTGTTTCATGTTGCTGCTGATCTGTTTCATGTTGCTGCTGATCTGTTTCATGTTGCTGCTGATCTGTTTCATGTTGCTGCTGATCTGTTTCATGTTGCTGCTGATCTGTTTCATGTTGCTGCTGATCTGTTTCATGTTGCTGCTGATCTGTTTCATGTTGCTGCTGATCAAGTCAAAGTCAAAGTCAACTTTATTGTCAGAACTGCAATATGTACAGGACATACACAGGATTGAAATTGCGTTTCTCTCAGTCCCTCGGTGCAACAGTAACCATTTAAAAACTAAAACACTGAAACATTTAATAAACATAAGCATAAAATAGTAAAAGTGTAATACTGTCCTGAGTTTTTGCATAGTAGTATAAAAGTATTAAAATTTACACCAACACTAAAACATTTAATGAACATAAGCATAAATCTGATCTGTTTCATGTTGCTGTTGATCTGTTTCATGTTGCTGCTGATCTGTTTCATGTTGCTGTGTTCATTTGTGCTCATCTTCTCACACAGACTCATGTTTGTCCTGCTGTGCTTATTGTTTTTGTGCTGCTAGTGATTAGTTAACGTTTTTCTTAGTTCATATCTTAGATTTTGTTACTGTTTTTCGTTTACATTTTATACTTTTGTTGGATGTAACTGGGATCCTGTGTACACAATTTCGTTCCACCTCATGTACCACAGGCGGTGTGAATGACAAATAAAGAATCTTGAATCCTTGAATTTAGAGTTACCAATCAGTCTAACATGCATGTTTTTGGTTTGTGGGAGGAAACTGGAGTACCTGGAGAAAACCCACACATGCACAGAGAGAACATATAACTCCACCCAGAAAGGCCCCCGCACCGGGATTTGAACCGATGTCCTGCTCGCTGAGAGGCAGCAGCTCTACCAACTGCACCACTGTGCTGCCCTCTCTACTGTAATTAGTTTGTACCTTCAAGGCACCTTTAAACCACTGCTACATTCAGTTTGTTTCATTCACAAACATGTTAAATGCACTTTAAACAAAGTTCATGACTAAAATCTATGTAACTTGAATTATGAATGAAGACCAAGACCACCCACTGTTTGTCTGTTGTCTTTGGAAGAGAACCACTGACCGTGTTCATCTGACTCGGCTTCTTGTGGGCACAAAGAGAAGTTAAACATGTTATAATGATCCCTTTTTAAAACCACGTACAGAGAATAATCTGCCAATAACACTTTCCCTTTACACCGTTGATGTCTCCAGTTTTACACTTCAGGGTCACATTCTCAATCTGCTATGGACTAACCAAGGTGATAAAGTCTCCATACAGTATTCAGTTTCTGCTCTTTGCTTTTCCATGAGAATGTGGCTCTGAAAGCTCGTCACACTGCAGGGGCCTCATGTATCAACCGTGCGCACGCACAAAAACATTGCGCACGTCACTTTCCACGCAAAGTGACGTATGTATCAAATCTGATATGAACGTGAATATCTGCGCATCCACGTACAAATCCACGGCTGCTCCCCTGCTTGCGTACGCACGTTTCTGTGGTTATATTTCCTTTGGCGACACTTACAGGTGCCGCTGTGAAACTGAAGCCCCACAATCTGTGGTTGACTTTAAGAGCGGCTTGAAGACCTTTCTTTTCAACCGAGCATACTCTTCCTCCTCATGATTCTACTTTTGATCTTAGTTGATACTGTTGTTGATTTTAACTGTTTTATTATTTGTTCTATCGACATTTAATTCTGTTGCACTTTATAGCACTTTGAGATTTTCAGTAATGAAAGGTGCGTTATAAATTGAATTCATTATTATTATTATTATTATTATTATTATTATTATTATTATTAATATTATTACTATTAACTGTTCATGATGTGAAAATGATTAATATTCCCACCAAACACACGATTAACAAGTACATCCACATGGACGCGCAAAGTTGTGCAAAAAATAAATGTAACAGGAACGGATACATTCAGCCTTACTGGAGGATATAGATAGTGTAACACGCAGAGCATTTATTTATAAACAGATATAATTCTCTGATCTAGGATATGGCTTATCAGCCGTTTTCAGAAATAATCATTTTTCAGTTTGGCACTGCTGCGCACTGGCGCAACACAGGGGCCGCGCATCACGCGTGCACGTGCAGAAACTGGGGTTCCACAGGAGCTTAGAGGGAGCTGGCAGGTCGATCAGGGCTGTGCCAGTCCAGTCCACACAAAGCCGATTCATGTCCAATGGAATGGTCTCATCCATATGATCCCAAAGGCTGAGTTATGGTCGCGCTTTGAGCGCGCGTGCACCCTCGCCGGTGTTACACGGCAGTGGAGGTGTGTCATTATCTGTGTTTATTGTAGATGTCTCCAAAATGACACGTGAAAGTACACCATTTATAACTTGTATGGGAGTAAAAGCTTCACAGACAAACAGATTGCGCACAAGGCTGCAGCGCGCGCTTTGGAGACTCCAACATCACGTCATGTCATGAAAAGTCTCCACTGAGACGCAGAGACTCGTTTCTTCATATCATCTATTAAATAAACGAAGATCTATGTTCTAGCAAACATCCAAGTAAGTTCCTCTGTGTTTACAGTAATTATGGTAATTAACTCGTGCGCAAAGTTAATATTTTCACTCAGAATGAATGAATGAGCCGGTGGCGCACCTGACAGCAGCTGCGCGCACTGCACGAATGCCGGCACACAATCACTCGTTCTTTGCGTGATGAACACAGTTTATTACTATTCTTACTTAGGATGTTTGTCCTCACTCATATTATATTAAATCCATTATTTTCCTGAATCTAGAAATGATTTCTGATCGCGCAGGGATCAAACAAACATGTCCTTCACACATGCAGGAAGTAATTTGCATCTGTTTAACATATGTAAATGAAGGCGTGTCAGGGGAGGTGTCTCACGTGCGCTCAGTTCCACGTTCATTGTGATGTACAAAAGGAATGTGCGTGGATTCAGGTGTACGCACAGTTTGATAAATCTGGATTCTTTTGTGCGTAGACACTTTTCTGGATTTGACCGTACGTCATTTTTCAGTAAGAAATCCACGCAAGTCTTTGTACATGAGGCCCCAGGTCTTTTGTCAAAGACAGATGTTCAGTTTTAGTTGAGCCCTGGTTGGAATACACTCTGGCCATTTCACTGATAAACCGCTGCATCTGGCTTGTGTGATGACTGTTTTACTCCCGTTGTCAGTGGAAATAAAGATTTGTATTATCGCTAAAAATCCCCAGCTTTGAATAAAATCTTGTTCCAACTTCAGGTCTACTATTTTTTCTGTGTTCTTTTCACAACAGAACATTTTGGTTGAAGCAACAGTTACGTAACGAACAAACGCCAGAGAAATATAAATATCGTATTTTCCACTGTACAACTGTGTTGAGAGACCAACTGATCAAATCCAAGTCCATAATTATGATTCGGAAGATTTGTAGAAGAGAGGCTCTAAAGCAAATTCACAGACAGGACAGAGCAAAAGAAAAGTAGAGAGGGAGAGGAGGAGAATACGTCCACCCTTGACAAGAGCAAGTGTTCAAGTGTTGTTGCATCACTTTATAAGTCACATCAGTCCAAATATGTCTAATAAAGTGGAAAAATCCATAAATACGTCACTTCCCCATATAAGTATTATGCATCACCGCTAACGCATCGTGTTTGTTACGTGTCACCACTGACAACATGGACATGTGGACCGAACCTGGAAACGTGGGCTTGTGTTGTGCCAAAAATCGATTGGCTGCCAAATTACGGCTGCAGGAGCATGCACGGGAGGACTTTAACAAGTATTTAACAAGATTAACACTTAAAAACAATTATTTGTTTGCTCAAAATTATACTAAAGGTGTGTCTTAGTCTAACTTTTCCTTAATAAATGCACTTTGATGGTCAAATCAGCTGCTTTTTCAAAAGCCGATATGCAGAAACATGAACGCGCAGAGGGCGACTTGCTGTCCATTTCTTTGAAATTTAACTAGATGACCACCTAAAAACAATTGTTTGCTCAACATTATAGCAAAGGTGTGTCTCAGTTGAACTTTTACTTAATGAATGCACTTCCTTGATCAAATTAGCTGCATTTCATCAGGGCGGAGCAGCAAAATGAAGCTGATTTGACGGTTGTTCCAGGCAGACGACGGTGGCGGGCTAAGGCAAGCCGATTGTGTCACTAAATGCCACTTTTACCTATTGCATGATACAATGGCATGCCATACACCTCGACTGCCATCTAGTGGCTGAAAATGGTAATGCTCTATATTTTCAGTCAGATGAATGAAAACGGTCATATCTCAGCCAAAAATTGGTTGATAAATATGGAAAAAAAATTCACAAGTACTGTACGTCACTTCAGCGTATAAGTCACAGGTTATGCAAATTACCATATGAAAAAAAAACCTGTGACCTATAGGGCAAAACGTACAATTTGAACATTTGCTTTATCCGTATATTTCATTAGAACTTCACAGTTGAGCTTCAGTCATTTTTTGTTTGAATTTTATTTAAAGTAGAAAACCAAAAGACAAACAAAAAAACCTTTAGATCATTAGCCTTACAGTAGGTAACATCACAAGAGTTTCTATCTATAGTTACCAGTTCAATCTTTATTTTTGTTTGTTTGTTTTCAAACATTCTCATTAAATTCTGTTGTTGCAGAGTTTTCAGCGCTTTCCTCCAGGTTCCTGAGTTCCAGGGTGACACCAATGAGCAGCAGCGGGAAGTCATTCCACTGATTGTCTCCAAGGATATAAGAGTCCACATGGAGCATTACCTACTTTGTACCAACCACCGCTTGTGGCTCCAGCCTGCTATGAAAAACTACTTACCGTATTTTCCGGCCGATAAGTCGCACCGCCCTTTAAGTCGCATTGTCCAATTATTGCCAATGAATTGGAAAATCCATAAACATGTCGCACCGCTGTATAAGTCACATCTATTATGCGTCACCGCTGACACGTTGCGTATGTTATGCGTCACCGTTGACAACCCGAAATGTGGGCCGGAGGTTTGCCCTGCTGCAAATGGCTGCCACAGGAGCTGCACTGAAGGACTTTAACAAGATTAACACGGTAAAAACAATTACAGGTAATCCCCGACTTACGAGGGGCTGACCTACGAGGTCCCGGATTTACGAGGTTATCATATTTAATAAAAATATGAAAAAAAACAACTTTTTTTTGTGTTTAAATGTTCTTAATTTCATGTCTACAGCACTTTTTTGCAGCTGTGGTGGTTTTAAATGGCTTTATAAATAAGTATAATTATTTTTATTATGTTTTTTTAATAATTTGAAGCGTATTCGCGCGACTTCCGGTGTTTCCGGAATGCATCCATGTCAGCCATTTTAGGCTGGTCAAGTGAGGTCTGCCAATACACTCGGCACTCGGCAGGCTTTGGATGACTGTTTCTCCCATAAGAAGATGCCTCATACAGATAAATTAGCTGGAAACACTCGCTGAACTCTGTGGATGTCTCAGGCCTGGAGCAGCAGCTGCGATCGCTCCGCCGATCGCTCCCACTGCGCCGCGTGAAGCTGCAGACAGCCGGATTAGCAACGAGCTAACATTAGCCTCAAAGCTCCAGCCTCGTAGCTGCAGCAGACAGCCGGCTTTGTGCGATCAGAGGTTCCTGGAGCTCGGCTCGATGTCGGGCTGGAAGCCGAAGATATCGGGGGACACAGAGCTAACTTGGAATAACAAAGCAGACAGCCTTTTTGGAAGTGCAGCTAAACCGGACTGCCCGTAGCTGCGGACTAGCCGCGGATTCGGAGGGGCTAATGCTAACAGGTGCAGCTAAAGGCGATGCGCGCAGACGGCTTTCGGTAAGTTATTAAAATCTTTCTCTGGCTCCAAATGTATGAAGTTAACATTCTAACAGTCCTTCCTGTAAACAGTTTAAAACTGTGTGGTTCTGCAGGAAGCTGTGAAGCTCGGACGTAACGCAGCTGAGCTAAGGCAGCGGAGCGGAGGCAAACAGACGACAGAAGCTGCCGCTCAAAGTAAGAAATTAATTTTTTATATACATTATGCTCTTTTAAAATGTTTTAAAGTGTTAGGATAGGCATTACCGCACATGTAGTGTATCAGTGGCGGCACGTGCGGTATATATACATATATACAGGTAGTCCCCGATTTACAAGATTTTTATCTTACGAGATAGTCGGAGGAACGGAACTCGCTCCTAAGTCGGGGAATAGCTGTATTTGTTTGCTGAAAATTATAGCAAATATGTGTCTTAGCCTAACCTTTCCTTAATAAATGCACGTAATTGTCAAATCAGCTGGATTTAAAAAGTAGTTTTGCTACGTGCACCTGCGCGGGTGGGACCGCTGCATTTTCTTTAAAATTTAGCAAGATAAACACTTAAAAATATATATTTGTTAGCTGACATTATAGCAAAAGTGTTTCTGAGCTTAACCGTTCCTTAATAAATTCACGCAATGGTCAAATCTGCAGGATTTAAATTGTTTAGCCTTGACGTCTTCCAAACGGTTAAGCGCGCTGCGAAAATAAATTATAAATAAATCGAATTTTAGCAAAAAAATCTCCTACAGCTAACAGTTTGTAAATGTCCATCTAGTGATTACTTTCTGTAAGTTTGATCAAAATCTGTCCTGTGGTTCTTGACCTATTTTGCTAACAAACACTGAGCTAACAGTAGTTCATACCTCCAGAAAGCAGGAGGCCAGGCTGCGACAGAGTGAGTCCGACCAGAGGAGGCTTCCTTTGGACACATGAGCTGGGAACGGTCGGTGGACCCTAGTGTCCGAAAGTGGTACTGCACCATTTTTTGCCAAAATGAAAAACTGTCATATTTCAGTCAAAAATTGGTCTAAAAATATGGGAAAAAAATCCAAAAATATGTCGCTTCACCCTATAAGTCGCAAGGCATGTAAATTAGGCAAAAAGGTGCAACTTATATGCCGTAAAATACGTTACCTTTGTTCTCTTTGTACTTTTTTTAGACTTATGCTGGATCCCCACCGCACGCATCTCGCGCAGCCGAAACAGCCACTTTACATTGTAGTCTATGGGGGACGCGCATCTTGGAGCAGCGGGTCGTGTCGCGGCGCATCTACAGCATACAAGCAGCGCGAAAGTGAGCAGCAGCTGTTTCCTACTCCCGCGTCGCATCCGAGCAGCGACTGTGGAAGCACGGAATGCCTTCAGCTCGCTGCTCAGCAGCAAACAATCAGGACCAATCAGGAGAGACTCTGCCATGTGATCACGCAACATGTAAACAGGTAAACATGGAGGAGAAACTTACAGCAGGTCGTCAAACTGGGCGCGGGTGACACGGAAGTACCGCTGAAAGCGCTCCTCGTCTGCGCGCAGCTCCTGGATCAGATGGTGAAATTCACCGAATTCATGACGCCTCTCTAATGTGGGGTGAATCCAGAATCGTCGTTGTGCACGGCGTCTGCGTGTTGCTGCTTTGTAGATTAAGTACAACAAGGCAATTCTTCGTATTGCGTCCGCCATTTTTCTGAGACCGGAAATAAACAAACACCACCACCGGAAGAGGACCAACACGCTCCTCCTCCCACTGCAGACGCGTTAGATGAGGACAGTCATATGTTGACAAGCAGCCAGTACAGTGCGTTTGGAGATTTTTGGAAGCGCGATATGCTTTAGGTGAGGATGAGGCATGACTTACCTCTGAGTCCAATCCCCTGAATCACTCTTATTGACCTGAACTCTGTGTGCTGGTACTGACCTGTGAAGTAGCTGACTCATCTTAAGCTGCTCCTGTGCCATCCAGCCACTTGCCACCTGCATTCCTTCACCAACGTTGTGTCTGACAAACATGTACCTTACCTGCTCGACACCCTCTGCCATCTCAATGCCACAACTGGCCAGCTCTACTGTAAAATACCAAGAACAAAGTATCATCATTAATCCGTTCCCCGATCCATGCACTGTATACAATACATTACAGTAGTCCCTTGCTACTTTGCGTTTTTTCAATGATTGTCAACTTTAATATTATTCACGTGATTGGGACGTAATGGGATAAAAAAGTTTATGAAAAAATACTTTGGACACGTGCCACCATTTTGAAGTTTTCTTTCAACAAGCCTATACTGTAATGCCTGTCAAAAGTACTACACTACCCAGAAGCAAACAGTGCTTATGGCTAGGGATGGGGCTGATCTGATCCAGTATCGGTATCCGATACCAGCATAATTTAAGTATTGGATATCGGATCCAACCTGCCGATATTTCTGATCCAGCTTCAAAGAGCACTTGTGTTCCATCACATTCCGTGACTGCCGTCTTAACATTGTGTGAGTTAAACCCAATGAAGACACTCTTGAGCCTTACAACAGGAAACTCACTAACCTTAACAGCACACAAGAGGCAGCTCTATACCACACACATGTCCTTCTCCCTCATGGTGCAGCTGGAAAAACAAAACAAAAAAACGCTAAGCATGATAGGAAAGACAACACAGCCCACTCCCCTTAACCACTAAGAGAGTGGATTTTGTTGTCGGAAAACTAAAAAACCGCTAAGCATAATGGGAAAGACAACAAAATCCACTCTCTTAGTGGTTAAGGGGAGTGGGCTGTGTTGTCTTTCCTATCATGCTTAGCAGTTTTTTAGTTTTTCCAGCTGCACCATGAGTGAGAAGGACATGTGTGTGGTATAGAGCTGCCTCTTGTGTGCTGTTAAAGTTTGTGGGTTTCCTGTTGTAAGGCTCAAGAGTGTCTTCATTGGGTGTATCTCAATGTTAAAATGAATAGTCTCAGTACAAAAATTTCATTATACAGATTCATATACCTGAACAGTAGCGGATTGGAAAAGTATCGGTATCGGTCGATACCCAGTTTTTAAGTATCGGATTGGAAGTGAGAAATGTGGATCGGTGCATCCTTACTTACGGCCACTGCTTTCTGCCGAAATGGCGGCAATGGGGATCCATCTGTGAAGCTCACAGAACTGGCAGGAAAGTCGCACATAATCCTGAAGATGAACTCATCCTTCAAGTTGTATCTTCACTGGTGAGCAGCTGGGCTGCAGGTGATCTGGATTCAGTGCGACACGGATCCAGGGGGCTGCAGGGAACAGACTGCTGTGGGGTTCGGCGTGGTTGCACAGTGTTGGCCCAGACCGGGCCGAGGTGGTGGACTACATCCTGGATAGCGGAGTGTCCTTCCTGGATGGGGCGGTGGGCTTCGTCATGCTGCAGGGTATAGGGAATCGAGCCCAACCAGAACCGAGCTTCTGCAGAGCTGGTGAGTCCTCATATAAAATTTTGCTGTAGTACAGTATATATACACTGAAAAAAATAATAGTTGATCCAACTTAAATGAATTGTTTAAATTGGGAACAGGTAATTCAATTAAGTTTATCCAAGTTAATTTATTAAGTTTGTTTAACATGACACATTTAAGTGAGTTTTATTCAAACAATTTAGTTTAT
>JBBPBX010021794.1:0-25757 GCA_038048925.1 Garcialebias charrua | reverse complement strand
ATTATTATTATTATTATTATTATTATTATTATTATTATTATTATTATTATTATTATTATTATTATTATTATTATTATTATATTACACTTATTTCAACAAATCCTATATTTTCCATTTTCTTTCTTATAAGCACAATATTGTAGCAATCAGATGAACATCACAGTTTCTCACAGGTCTTGTATTTGTATTGACAAACCCTTTTAAATATGCCCATATTTTAAAACACATCAGGGTTCTGTCTGACCACATCACTGCCATTCCTTCTGCTCTTAGAACGGCTGTCTCTTGTCATTATAGCGTGTAACTTTTATGGACCCCATGTGCAAGCTGGACATGTTCAAATTAACATCCAAATAAATCCAAATGGTCCTTCTAGTTTTTCTTGTGTTGCAAGCAAATGAGACGTTTTTGTCACAGTGACGTTAAAACTGTAAGGGCTCATGAGAGACTATGAGGGAAGTCAAGCAAAGATTGATCCTTTGACAGCATAAACGTCTGGGGCAGTTTCAAGTTCAGGGTCTGAGAAGCATCACCCCAGCTTCCCTCCCTGAAGGTATTGCTACATGTTCCCAGTCAGCCATTTGATCTCGCAGAAGGAGAGCAGATTTGAGAAGTAAACTCCACAGTGGAGCCCTGACAGGCACTGCTGGCTTCGAGTCACAGGGATGAGACAAGCCAACAACACAACACTGGTCTTTTCAGAGGCATCCATGCATGTTTTTTTTTAACCTAGATGTCCTCCTTTGTTTCTGCGTCCACATCCTCCCACTGCTTTGGTAAATATCCGCGCTGTCGACTTGCTCGCTCTCCCTCCATCTTCCCATCCTCTGATCACTTGCCTTTCAGACAAGGCTGCAGTGTCCAAGGCTGTGTGCCGTCAGAGGACCTAATATGTGAATTTGTAACATCACAGAGACAAAGACAAGGCATTGAGCGGAAACAGTGGGTGTCATTGAAGAGAGAGGCTGTGAATGAATGGATACAGACAAGGAGACAGTCAGCAAGATGATAAAAGATGGATTAAAGGTGAAGTAGAACAGAAGCATAGACATGGAGCATTGCGGTGTCTATAGGAACTATAGACTATAGGTCTATAGGAACCATTCTGCAGGCTTTGGAATGATTCAGTGCTGTTGTTTAGACCAGACAAGCTATTAATACTCTGAAATAAAGCTGTTGTTATGATGTACAAATGTTTGGGCCCAAGCTGAGCTTAGAATTAACATTTTCATAGGACAATATTTTGTTTTGGAAATTTTTGACGTATTGTTTCACTCAGTTTCAGTCCTTGACCCATCAAAACTTTTTTTTCTTGTTTATCCACCTTGTTCCTATCCCCCATAGTGCCTTGCATGCATTATGGGTGCGACTTCCAGCACGGATCAGAACCAGCGTTTGTTTATGTGTTAACAGTACAAGCTAATGTAGTTTCTCCAACCATTGTGGATTTAATTTAAACATGTAGGAACTAGGCATGTAACGGTACACGTGGGTGTACCGAACCGTTTCGGTACGCCACGTTCGGTGTTTGGTCCACCTGCGTACCGTTTCGTTTATTTTTTTCACTCATTGAACGTTAATATATGCGCCGCGGAACAAAATTTCCTGGGCGCGTTTCAGCACGGAGCTATTATCGCACAGCACGCGCAGCATTATTAGCCATTAGCTGCTCGCTCCGGTCTCCTGTTTGGGAACGTTATGGCTTTCTTGTTAAGAAGAGCGCACGTTCAAAGCTGTGTATGTGGAAGACTCTGCAGCAGCAACCCGTCTAACGTGAACGCACTTGAAACTATGTCATCGGAATGTGAACGAAGACACCGCAGCTGTTACAAAGTGTGCTAACAACACAGCAGCTGCATTTAAACTACTTCTTCAGGTAAATTAGATTGGTCCAATAACACAAACTGTATGAGTTCTGAATCTAAGTCTGAATGTTGTTATATGCGCAGGCTTTAAAGTTCTTGATCCTCGCTACGAGACATCCATCACTCAAATAGTTCAGAACTTTATGAAAAAACAAACTGATGATGCCAACAAGCCCTGGAGCTGATTAAAGCTCTGATGAGATGAGTGAGAGCTTCAACCGTTCAAGAAGAGGTATTGTTATTTTATTATTATTATCTAAATAATCTTTTTTGTTTAAAATCATAATCTTATTAACTTATTTTTTTATCTCTTTGTTTTATTACAAGTCTGGGACAGAGGTAGCTGCTCTCTTTGTCCACTTCAGGGACAGACATCCACCAGAGATCACCTGCAGCTAAGAAGTGTGTGATGACTGAACTGAACTCTGAACTTTTCCAGCACCTGTCCCACCAAGAAGAGGTTGTGAGTACAGTAATGAGGACAAATACAGCCACACTGCTGCTACTGGACAAAAACTTGATTAGTTAGATTGTAAACAGTCTGTTGCTGCTTATTGTTCTGGTTCTGACTGTTATTGTATTTATTAAGATTTTTATTATTGTTAATATAGTTTATTTATTGTAGAGTGCTGTTTATTTAAAATATCATCCAAATGGGTCACTTTTATTTATTACTACAATACAATACAAACATATTTTTGGCATATTTTCAAAATAAACATTTTGTAAGTCTTTATTTTGTCTTTTTTTTTTTGTACCGAAAATAAACCGAAAATAAACCGAACCGAGCCCTCCTTGTAGTTGAACCGAACCGAAATGTGATTTTAGCGTACCGTTACATCCAGGAACATCACCTGTCAGAGCTCAAACTGGACAATATAATCAGACTGCTGCCTACTCAGGACAATGGATGGATGACGAGCTGAAGAAGTGGCTGAAGATTACATCTACTAGAATATTTAGCAACATCTACTAGCATATTAAGCTATTTATATTACCATATTTAGCTACATCTACTAGCATATTTAGCTACTTATCACTAAAGTGACTGAATTTTCAAGATCCTGAGGACAAACCCCCTCCTTCTCCTCAACAATTTGCGGGCCATTAACTGCCTTTTGTTATAAATATGCTTGCCGGTAACTCAGACACACCCACCACGCCTGACTGCATTCCAATGTTTCTCAAGGCCTCCTATTTACATGTTTTTGCACTGGAGATGTGTTGAGTGGGGGCACAAAACTTAAACTTTAACTCAATTTTGGGATATTTGGAATGCCTAAGAGCAGGGATTTAGCATTTTTCCAAGTGTCCCATTCATTTATTGCAATTATGTGTTTTGGGACATTTGGAAATACTTATAATCAGTGCTTTAAGTGGAAAAAAATAAGTGCCGGTACCCTCCCTAATGTCATAATAATATGCATACCTGCAAACTCAGAAGGGATGAAAAAGGTGACAAACGTTGCGCCAACCCCCCCCCCGAAAGATTTTGTAATTTTTTAACATGCTTCAGGTAAAAGTCATTTACTAACCTAATTTAATGAGGACATAAATAGGAAAGATTGTGTCAACCAAAAAATTAACAACCAACAACAGCAGCAAGTCAAATACAGCAGAACATTTTGCTAACAATGCGCTGCTCCGAGTCAACAGATGCATTTAAAAACTTAAGACTTATCTCTTCAGACAGGCTTTTGGTTAATTTTGTACATTGATTTTAGAGTTTGTTATGTTTTACCTTTCTGTATAGTACTTCTGTGATTTTATGATTTTATTTTTCCTTTTGTAAAGCACTATGTGACTCTCATGTCTGTGAAATGTGCTATATAAATAAAACTTACTTACTAACAGTAAAAACTCATTTCTTAAATATGCTGGTGAAGATGTTTTGCCAGAAATTTTGAATAAAGTAGATGCCATTTCCTGCATTCTTGTGTATTTTAACAAGTTGTTAAACATCTATGTTTACCTACATGTAAACATGATTCACTAACTATTTTAGAGACATCTAACAAAATAAAGTCAGGTCCTGTGGACAGATTAAAAAATTGTTGAAATTATTATTGATCATGAATCAGGATATTTTAGAGACACCTCATTTACTAGTTCATATAGACATCATCCTGTTTTTAAACTCACTCCTTTTAAGTAATTAATACCATACATCCATCCTTTTTTTAAATTCACTCCTGTGGCTAAGATAATTAAATTAATGTGTTACACTTTATCACAGTGGCTTTAGGGGTGCAATTGACTGTTATTTTGTTAATTTTTATTTAGTTTTATTTGTAACACAACATGCCATTTTACTAAACAATGGTTACACTGCATGTATAAAAATATTAACTTTACCCACACGTTGGAGGAGTTACTTCCGCTTCCCTCGCGCTCTGTCGCGCTGCAGAGTTTGTTTTTATTTTTTTTACAGAGTTCGCTGTTGTCTCCTCCCCTCCTGTCTGTCTGAAGTTGTGATTGGCCAAATGACGCGCTCCACCAAAGATGTTTTATTCTCGTGAAGATGCATTACTCTTTCTTGAAATCCAGTCGGTGGAAATGATGCATTCTAATCTGCCACAGGTCTTTCAAGTGGAGAAGACGAAAAAAAGTTCCGGAACGCACTTTACGCTTAAAAAAAGTCCCGGTACTCTCAGGGTTAAATTTTAGAAGTGGCGGAACTGGGTACCGGTGAGTTCCGGCCCACTTAAAGCACTGCTTATAATGCGAATGTTGTGCATTCCAAATGTTCCATTCTAACGAGGGTATCCTCGTTTATTTCTCAAAGTTTTTTCTAAATTTTACATTATTTTTCAAAACTTATTTTTTGTCACAGTTTATGTATCTTGAACCTAATTCCCTCTGCCATATCTGTTGATTTTGGACTGAGGGGTGGGGGGGTGTAGGTGTAGAATTAATTAGCTGTGGGGTCATTAGCATGTGAATTGATATTATCTAGCTCACAGAAAGGGAGTGGGGGATTTAGAAGCCAAGTTCACTTGCGCAAAAAAGTACAGCCTTAGTCAAAGTAGTGTTAAACTACCATATTTAGCTACATTTACTAGCATATTTAGCTACATCTACTCATCTATATACTAGTACTAATACTAATATGCTACACTAGTATGGAGAAGCAAGTAGTGACTTTTTTTTACAGGACAAGGACATTGACATAGAACATGAAGACATTTTAATCTGTCACACCTTGCTCAGTAAATCAGAAAAATTCAAACCATCTAGTTTGTCAGTTTCATTAGTAGAAAGTCAAGAAACAATGTAATAATGCAAGCAAAAAAACTGAAGGGAACAAATGTTTACATAGATGAACATCTAACAAAAAAAAGAAAAGAAATATTGCACGTGAAGCAAGGTTGTTAAAAAAACAGAAAAAATTAAAGCTGCAAGCAGCATTGAGGCCCTCGCAGCAAAGTGCCGGTCCGGCCTTACGGCGACCGTGGAAGCTGCAGCTAGTCCACCCAGTTGCCATTGCGAACACTCTCATGCCTATCCCGCACTCGTTCACCAAGGTATGCATTTGCCAAAAATCTTCTAAATCAACAGTGACCGCGGGAGCTCCAGCAACGCCTCCCAGTCGCAATCGTGAATGCATCCACCAGGGTACGAATATGCCGAATCTTCGAAATTACCAAAAAAAGGTAAATTTTCACCAGTCCTGATGCGGCCGCCAAATTTGGTGAGTTTTGGGATATGACAAAACCCCCAAAAGGCCAATTCATTTGTCGGAAAATATTGCAGCTCGGGCCTGAACAGAGCGATTACAATAGGCCTTCACAGCGCTTCGCTGCTCGGCATAAATAACATCAACATGGACAAGAAATGGAAACATCTGGATCAAAGCACATGACAGGTCTCAGGCTAAAATAATAAAATAACTGAAGGATTTGGAAAAACATAGATGAGCTCAGGAGAGGACAAATTATAAATCATTGAAACAGCTCGCACACAAAATTGACATATGCAGTGATACACCTTGGTCTCTGAAACTCTTAGTGGTACACCTTTTCTTTGAAAAGGGGCGGCCGTGGCGTAGTGGTAATGGCAGTCGTCCCCCGATCGGAAGGTTGGCGGTTCGAATCCCTGTTCCCCACACCATGTGTCGTTGTGTCCTTGGGCAAGACACTTAACCCCGAGTTGCTCCCGGTAGGACTGGAAAGCACCTTGCATGGTAGTCTGCCGCTACCGGTGTATGAATGTGTGCAGCACTTTGAGATTTTCACTAATGAAAAGCGCATTATAAATTGAATTCATTATTATTATTATTATTATTATTAAAGCTGCAGTCTGTAAGTTTTCTAAAAATATATATTTAACATATTTCTTCACTCTGTCACTATCTCCTGACAGAATGATGTTAGACAAGTAATCTCTGAAAAAAACTATAGTCCCCTTGCTTCTCTAAAAGCATTTCTAAAAACCCACAGTGACCCGCCGTTAACCAGCCAATAAAAACAGAGCTTCTCACGCCCCTAACCCACGCCCCCGCCTGTCCCAGCCCCAGCGGCCGCGCACGTTCTCGTTCAAAGGATTGCAAAGCGATGCAAAACTGTTTTGTATGTGACACAAATGTATTAAATTCCCCTTCTTCATCCCTGATCTGGACTTTTCTTTTGTTTTTTTGCCAAAAGTCAAGTGATCGCTTCCTCCTCCGCTGACTCCATGACTGAAATGATGAGGAAATGAATGAATTTGTCACGAGCGAATTAAACTCGGGTTCAACGTGGCTGCGCGAGGCTCTGCAGATTTCCTGGTGTTCTGGTGTGCTGGACCAGCGCTCCATGTTTTTATTTTATTTTTTAGAACGTTTTATTAACATATGAACACAGAATATCGCAGCGGCTGCGACAGGACATGCAGTGGAGGCGGAGCTAAGGAGGCTGAGCTGAATTTTGGCGAGAGCAAGGGGGAGGGACCAGAATGCTTTCCCTGTTGAAAATGTTTCTAAGTCCTGCGTTCTACAGAAACTTACAGACTGCAGCTTTAATTTGAATCAAAGACACAAATTAAATCACCAAGACTCTTTAATTAGTTCTAATTCAAATATATCAAAAGAATAACCTTGTGTTATTTGCATGATCATTGTTATTGTTCAACATTTTGATAATCAATTACTCTGTTTATTCCAAGTGACATGTCAACATGTACTTTTCAGTATTTGTTAGAAGGTTATAGACATGTAATCAGTTTTAATCATAAAGCTGGCGCCTACATTATAATCCTTTACTCTGCTTCCAACACTTTACTCCTCCCTTCTGACCTAAACTAATCTCATGACCTTCCACTGAACTCCTCCTAATTTCTGGTTGCTAACCAATGGACGGAGTGAGTACTGCTGAAGTCAAGCCCTCTATAAAAGTTTCCACTTCCTCGAACTTTTCAGTTCTACGAAGGACGCTGAGATGTGGTGTTTCTCCTAAAGCTGTATGAACTGTAGTCACGAGCCAAAGACTTGTTCATCAGCTGAGGATTTATGGCACGCTGCCATAAATTCAACCGAGCTAAAAAGCTCCAAGTTCTTAATAAGAATTCCTTTTGAGGAATATTTTATTTTGGAAACCAAAACCGGAACAAGAGCCGCTACCTCGGTCCGACTTGAGGTGGACAACAGGGACGCTGTTGGGAACACGCAGGGAGACCTGTTTGGACGTAGCTGGACAGACGATCCAGTGTACGTTTAATGCTGGCCCTTTTACTGGTGCCGAGACTGACGTCTTCGCAAGGTAAAAAGTCGATGTTACCCACGTGAACCGGCATTTAGCTGATGTCGCCGAAGAGCTGCCATGTTTCTGGTTAAACTCATTTCAAGATAAACTTCCTTTTTCTTTCCTCATTCCTCCTATCCCCCTTAAACCTCTCTTGCCAGTAACTAAGCTAAATAGCTTCCAGATATAAGTAATATGTCATCATTACTTGTTTCTGTTGTCCACAATTTAAATCTGCTTACGTTTAATTTATAGGAATCTGGTCAATCAATCAGTGTACATGTATGATGTTAAATTTAACAATTTGTTAAATAAATGACTCCATTTCGTGATAGGTCAACTATAATTAACGTTTCATGTCATTTACATCTCTTATCTGGTCACAAAATGTATTGTTTAATCCGAAAAAGAAGAGAATCCATGATTTAATTAAATTGGCAACAGGTAACTCTGTCTACACTCTTACATACTAGTGGACTCAAACTGGACTACTACAATAATATACAGTCAAATGAACAAATACATTAAAATATGACAACATACGAAGACTCAGAACCTAAAATATATAATGTTGAAGATGTGATTGATACAAAAAAATTTCTTGTAATAAAAGATAGCAAATATTATAATGACGAGCAGTTTAATTACATCAATATTACAAATGGAGGTCTCTCTATTATTCACTTCAATAGTAGAAGTATAAATACAAATATATACAAAATAACAGATTACCGTATTCGTCGGTCTTTAATACGCTCCCGTGTATAATACGCTTTGACCAATTATTGCCAATAAACCAGAAAAAAACGTAGAAAATACGCTTCTGTGTTTAAAGCCTCCAGTATAGCTGTGCGTTATGCCCAGCACCGCTGGACTCGTGTGTGCTGCGCGCAGGCAGTTCATATTATAGCTCTGTGCAAGCGCAGCTCTCTGGAGTGCAGGCTCCAGCAGCTGCAGCCGGGCGGAGCGTTTACCTACGAGACAAATTGAGGTCGCTGATTGGTCATTTGCTGACACCCCTACTGAAATGATTGACATGTCGGGT
Organism: Garcialebias charrua; assembly: GCA_038048925.1. Classification (NCBI taxonomy): domain Eukaryota; kingdom Metazoa; phylum Chordata; class Actinopteri; order Cyprinodontiformes; family Rivulidae; genus Garcialebias; species Garcialebias charrua. The sequence continues at coordinate 17,130 of JBBPBX010021794.1, read as the reverse complement.
GGGAGAAAAAAGACAGAGGGCTGCGCAGCGGTTTTCTGTGTTTATATGTTCATAAAAAGTTTTAAAAAATAAAATAAAAACAGGGAGCGCTGCTCCTTCAGCCCACACAGCAGACCAGCACACCAGGAAATATTTAGAACCTGGTGCAGCCACGTTGGACATGACTTTAGTTAGCTCGTGAGAAATTCATTCATTCCTCCTCGGAGGAGGAAGCGAATGGTGACAGCTTCAAGTGATCACTTGACTTTTGGCAAAAAAAACTAAAGAAAATGCCAGATCAGCGATGAAGAAGAGGAATTTAATACATTTGTGTCTCAAAACAGTCCTGTGCGAGGCAGTTTATCAACGTGCGCGCGTAGGCGGTCATAAAATTTGAGCTTGGCGCGTTCACGCCCGCAATCAAAGGCTTGTGCCGCGGCGCTCACACGGCGCTTACACGGCGTGCCGTGGCGCTCGGACTAACGCAGAGCTATACTGGGGGCTTAATACGCATGTATTATGCTTCACCGCTACGTGACGCGTCAGCGCCTCGTTTGCCCTGCTTAAAATGGCGGCCACAGAAGCGTCAGCACGGAAGGACTTTACAAGATTAAAATGGTAAAAACTATTATTTCTTTGCTGAGAAAAAATATATTTCTTAGCTGATGTTATAGCACAAGGGTTCCCGAGCTTAACAGTTCCTTAATCAATTCACGAAATGGTCAAATCTGCTAAATTTAAATTGTTTTGGTTTGACTTTTTCCAAACAGCCTCGGGGGCGCTACGAAAATAAATTATAAATAAATCAAATTTTATCTGAAATGTCTTCTACAGGTCAACAGTCTATAAATGAAATGCATATAATTACACTCTGTAAGCAGAAAAAATATCCACTGAGTGGTTTCTGAGCTGTTTATCTAAACAGTAGGTATCTGTTTATGGTAGCTAACAGCTAACATGCTAAAAACAATTTTTTTTCAAGCTCTAAATATCTTCTGCAGCTAACAGGTTGTAAATGGCCACCAAATAATTACACTCTGTAAGTTCAAGAAAATCCGCGGTGTGGTTTATGAGTTATCTTGCTAAAAAAAACGCTAACAACACAGCTAAATGGTAGCTACCTCCAGAGCAGGGAGCAGGGCAGCGACATTCAGTCCGAGCAGAGGAGGCTTTTTTCGGACACATGACGGTCGGTGGATTCTGTGGAAGTGTCCGCTAGTGGACAAAAGTGGTACTGCACCATTTTTAGGCCAAAATGAAAAACGGCGAATCAGAGTCAAAAATGGATCTAAAAATATGGGAAAAAATCCATAGATAATACGCGTCAGTGTATAATACGCAGGACATTCAAATGAGCAAAAAAAACTGTGTGTTATAGACCGACGAATACGGTACTTAAAACAATTAAACATAACTTTTACTTTAATAGCTTTGTCAGAGACATGGCTCAATGATGAAAACACAAATAATGTTCACATTGAAGGGTATGAATTATATCATATGAACAGAAATACAGTAATGAAAGGGGTGGTGGAGTCGCTCTATTTGTTAATAATGAAATAAAATATAAATTAATTAGTGAAATGTCAATACTTGTTGTTAATATTATGGAAATGATAACAATAGAAATAATAATCAAGAATGATAAAAACACAATAATAAGTTGTGTATATCGATCACCAGGATCAAATATAGAAATATTCACTGACAAAATCATGTGGAACTCTCTTCCTGACTGTCTGAGAGCCCCACAGTCTGTGGTTGACTTTAAGAGCAGCTTGAAGACCTTTCTTTTCAACCGAGCATACTCTACCTCCTCATGATTCTACTTTTGATCTTAGTTGATACTGTTATTGATTTTACTTGTTTTATTACTTGTTTTATTGACATTTAATTCTGTTGCACTTTGTAGCACTTTGAGATTTTCATTAATGAAAAGTGCGTTATAAATTGAATTCATTATTATTATTATTATTATTATTAAAAAAAAGTTTTTTGTATGGAGACTTTAATATTGATCTGGGAAATAAAACAGATTCAAATAACATCAGTACTGTACATTTATAAATTCAATGTATAGTTTAAATCTTTATCCGTTAATATCAAAGTCAACAAGAATTACAACTCATAGTGACACAATAATTGATAATATTTTCACAAATATAACAAATGCGGATGTGATAGGTGGTATTTTAATGACCGACTTAAGTGATCATTTATCGGTTTTCACAATCTATAAAAATGATAAAAGCATTACAAAAGCAGTCACAGCTAAGAAAAAAATAATAAACACATCAAAAAAAGCTTTGGGTAAATTAAAAGAGGATCTAGATGAACAAAACTGGAAGGACGTGTATGTTGACGATGTAAACAGATCATATGATGAGTTTATGAATATATTAGAAGCTCTGTATGAAAAAAATTGTGTGCAAAAAAAATATACAAAGATAATCTAAAAAAGCTAAGTCTGGTCCTCTGGACATTCAAAAAACAAAACAAAGCAAAAAAACCTGTAGAAACGTTTCGTCTTTTGTCGCTAGTATCACTCAGCCCTCTGTGAATAGCAAACAACCATCAGGGTGCTAACGCTCCATAGTTAGCCTGATGGTCCTCCTTGATCATGTGAGCAGCTGGTTTCGGCTGTCATCAGCCAACTGGTTGATCCACTGTGAGAGGGTGCTATTTATAAAGCTGAGCTGAATACAGCATCTCAGACTGAAGAAGTCTTTCTGCTGAAATACGAAACGTTTCTACAGTTTTTTTGCTTTGTTTTGTTTTTTGAATGTCCAGAGGACCAGACTTAGCTTTTTTAGATTTTTCTACCTGGATGATTGAGCATGCATCAGGGTATATACAAAGTGAAATATTGTTGACCAACCATGGATGACAAAAGGGTTGAGAAATGTTTGTTAAAAAAAAAATTGTATTCATGCTTCTTGAAATCTAGAACACAAAACGCAAAAGAGAAATATAAAAAATATAAAAATAAATTAGTAGGGATTATAAGGAAACATAAGAAGGAATATTATAGTGATTTATTAAATAAAAGTAATGGTGATATGAAAGCAACATGGCGAGTAATGAATAGTGTTCTGAAGAATCATAAATTAAAAACGGGTATTTCACAATATTTTGTAAAGGACAACGATGAAATTCATGATGAGAATGAAATTGTAAATGGTTTTGATCATTATTTTGTGAATGTTGGATCAAGCCATGCTGCTAAAATACCAAAAGTAGATAGTGTGAGCCATTCAATTATAGGTTGTGCAAACAGTATTTTTCTAAATGGAACTGACAAAGAAGAAATAATGAATATTGTAAAAAAAAAAAAACAATTACAGACAAGAGATCAAAAGACTAGGTTGACATGGATATGATGTTTGTAAAGGACATAATGAGTCATGTTATTGAGCCGTTTACATATACTGTATATGCAATTTATCATTTTCAACAGGAATATTTCCAGATAATATGAAAGTAGTTAAGGTAGTTCCTCTTTTTAAAAATGGTGATAAATGTGTGTTCAACAATTATAGACCAATATCCTTGTTACTACAGTTCTCAAAAATTCTTGAAAAACTATTTGTAAACAGACTAGATCAATTTATAGCTAAACATAATATTCTAATTAGCAGTCAGTATGGCTTTAGAGCAAAAAACTCTATATCAATGTCTCTCATGGAATTAATGGAACAAATAACTACTGCTGTCAATCAAAAACAATGTATTGTGTTGGTATTTTTGTTGATTTTAAAAAAGCATTCAATACTATTGACCACACTATTCTCCTTAAAAAATTGAACAAATATGGTATTAGAGGACCAGCATTACAGTGGGTATCTAGCTACTTGAAAGATAGGAAACAATTTGTACAAATAAATGATGTAAGATCTGACCTCTGTAATATCACATGTGGAGTTCCCCAAGGCTCTGTACTTGGACCAAAGCTATTTATTTTATATGTGAATGACTTGGTAAATGTGTCAGGACTCCTTAAATGTGTCCTTTTTGCAGATGATGCAACCTTTTTTGTTTGGGTAAAGATATAGAACAGATGTTGGAATTGATAAAGATAGAATTTGTCAAAAAACAACTTGGTTTAAACTTAATAAATTATAATTAAATCTAGATAAAACTAATTACATGATATTCAGTAATAAAAAGAAAACTGTTGATGTTACATTTAAAATTGATGATGTTGAGATTTGTAGAGTGAGTGAGGTGAAGTTTTTGGGTGTTATCATTGATGACAAACTGACATGGAAACAACACATAAATTCTGTAAGAATAAAAATAGCTAAATCTATTGCAGTACTGTACAAAGTCAGAGACCTATTGAATGATAAAGCTCTGTATTTGTTGTATAACACAATCATTGTTCCACACTTAATCTATTGTATTGATGTTTGGGGGAAAGCGTGTAAAACAATCACAAAGCCTATTTTTGTATTACAGAAAAGAGCTGTAAGAATTATCACTAGAAAACATTACTGTCATCCATCAAGTACATTATTTTATCAACTGAAGTTATTGAAGTTCCATGATTTGGTAGATTATAATATTTTATCAGTTATGTATAGGGCTCAGAATAACGCATTACCTTTAAATATCCAAATGCATTTTGTTAAAAAACAAAGTTGTTATAACCTTAAGGGGACAGAGATATTTGTAAAACCAAAATAAAGAACCAGTTTAAAAGGTCGGTCTACCTCAATCCAGGGAATTGGATTATGGAATGGTTTGGAGAATGAAGTAAAAAATGCCAAGTCAATGTTTACATTTAAGAAAATGATCAAAACTGAATTGTTAAAAAATATATGAAGTAGTTTATTGTGTATTGTATTAGAGTTAGAAAATTAGAAATAGTTATTCAGTTTGTTCTGTTACTGAAGATTGTTTTTGATTGAACTAATTGTTTGAAAAAAGGGGCAGATATAATAAGAGTTTTTCTTCTTTCTGCTACCTTTCATTTTTATATTTGGTATGTTATCGTTTATGGGATTGTTTTGTATTGTATTTAAAAAATGAACACATTTTATAAATAAATAAATAAATATAGCTATGTATACTACCATATTTATCTATATCTACTAGCATATTTAGCTACTTCATTGACTCGGTTCCTCTGACGGTGAACCTGAAAAGTTCTGATGTGTATTAGTATCTACACAGTAATAAATTTGATGGTGTTTTGTTAAAAGAGGTGGGGCACAATCTTATTGACCTTAAAGCAGACACAGAGCTCAGCCAAAGCCTTGAAGTCCTCCGGCTGTGTATCAACAGATTACAATTTTGTCCAAAAGTAAAACTGGAAGGAAATAGTATGTAGTTCCAACAAAGTGAATCCCAAAAAGATATCTACAAACATGAGATCAAGCTTTTCCCAAGTTATGTGTCTATTTGCTTGATTTGGTTTTTATATTATTCATTTGTAAATGATTTCATTTTTAGATACTGTTCATCTGCTTGAGAGAGTTTCTTTGTGGCTGACTCTTCTTTGGGTTCAGTATGTCCACCCTCCATTATTGTAGCAACAACAATAGAACCTGCTTCTCAGTAATCTCTAATATTCACAAAGCAAACACTGTCACAGTAATCATTTGTCAGGTCTGTGTGTGGTATTGCACTGTTGCTCTGCACGATGTACGTACATATGTGGCAGGTGTTTAGATGCTGCTTGTACAGCATATAAAAATACACAATTTAACCTGCTTGAGTTTAGGTATACATAGCAAATAAGTATGGATTGAGCCTATGCTAGATCTGAACAGAACTGTAATCCATCCATCCATCCATCCATCCATCCATCATCTTTACCCGCTTCTTTTATTTTGGGTTGCAGGGATCACTGGTACCCATATCCAGGAGTCACTGTGTGAGAGATGGGGAACACCTGGACACGTATCCAGTCCTTCCCAGGGACACATAGAGACAAACAACAATTCACTCTCTCACTCACACCTAGGGACAATTTAGAGTTACCAATCAGTCTAACATGTGTGTTTTTGGTCTGTTGGAGGAAACCGGAGTACCCAGAGAAAACCCACGCAGCACAGAGAGAACATGCAAACTCCACCTAGGATGATCCCTCGGCCGGGATCAATCTGGTGACCTTCTTTCTGAGAGGCAGCAGCTCTATCAACTGTGCCAGCCTGTTGTAGAGATTTGGGGCTATTCAAAAAAACATATGGGTTTAAAGCCCCAACAAGGCCATACTGATTCTTTAAACTGCATGAGCTTTAAAGATGATTTTACAACCTGAACATCTCCAGTAGTTTTTCAGAAGTACTTTGGAGCAAATCCTTGATTGCATTAACTTGTAGATTGCTTAGATTATGGAACATAATTTTTTTATAGTTACCAAGTCAAGAACAAATAAAAGGTGTATTATAGTATCTGCAATAGGAACATGGTAAGAAACACTTACAGCTAAAACAGTGTAAATGCACAATTCAGTCATACCTTTACTGTAATATTTCCACTTCAAATAGATGAAACTCAGTTTTCTGTAACATACTAAAGATTCTTATAGATACTGTCAGAGAGATTAAGTATGGAAGCCGGTTTAAACAGATATGAAACATCTTTGTTAGACATTGTTGTCGCCGGTCATGATTGTAGTTGCCATGCATCATTTTGGAATGCCATGTGTAACGTCATGGACTGCCACGTAGTGTGATTGGACAGCTTGACGTCAGGGTTTCTAAGAAGCAGAATCAACCTGAAATGTAAACAGATTCAATTCTGTGTATCCTCTCTATTTTCCTGTGCTTATTCACGAATGAGTCAGTGTCAGTAGACTCGAGAGAGGTGCAGTTTGGAGGAGAGTGTCTGCTCATTTAATCATGCCTGTTGTGAAGGTATAAAAGCAGTGCAACGTGTCACGTCTTTCCTCTAAAAACATCTGTGGAAAAATAATCTGAGTGACAACACAATACTACTGGGTGGTTGACAGATTGATCCTTTGGACTACAAGCTCTAATAGTTCAGTAAAGATTGTACTTTCTTTATCCTCTGGTGTAAGTGCTGTAAATCAAAACCCATTTCACTCAACAACCTACAGAGATGAAATATCTTCCTCCTTTTGTTCCTGAACCTCATTCTGAAAGGTCAGCCCTTTCGTGGCTTTCATTGGAGGTGCTGGTGTGTTGTCTGTGAGGGAACATGGCTCCAGTACAGCAGTTATGTGCAGTCACTGGAGAGAGAACTGTATCCAAATAAAATTCATAAAATCAAAATGCAAACAGTGATTTTACCAGGGGTGATTCTAGAATCTGACCTTTCAGGTGCTGACAATGACTCTTAGTTTGAACAACACAGTGGTCTGAAGCATTTTTAATGTCAGGGGAACACACTGGTGGTCATGGTGGTGGTGGTGGTGGTGGTGGTGGTGGGGGGGGTCCTCCCCCAGAACATTTTGAATAAAGTAGATGCCATTTCCTGCATTCTGGTGTATTTTAACAGATTGTTAAGCATCTACATTTACCTACATACAGCAAGTAAACACTCAATGCAATAAGTTTTTAGAGAGCAACAAGAAGTACCTGACCAACAGCTCTCCTTGTGTGAATAGAGCACGCTCTTCTTCTTTCAAGCATCCTCCCCACCCCTCTTTGACAACTGTATTGAGGTGCACAACACAGACATGCTAGCGATGCTACAGACGTAGTGCTCCACTTCTCTCATGCATGCCCCCCCCAGCTCCTGCAGGTAAGGGGTGTTTCACTTCAGGACAAATTGAGGTCTCCGACTGGTCCGTTGCTGACAAGCCTACTAGATTGATTGACAGTTAGCGTTGAGGATTTGACACGTGCAAAAAAACAAAAGAAAATAAAACTGTCTGACTGTCATTCAGGTCTCTCTTGTAACTGACTCCCAGAGGCTCAATGTGATTAACCTGGATAAATAAAGGTTGACTGAATTTATTCCATATTTATTCCATATGTTGGTGAATCTAAGGCTTGAGGACCGAGTTTTCTTACAAAATCCTAATGATGGTTTCTACATTTTTCAGGGGTGCTGAGTTCAAATTAAGTGGTGCTTGAGCACCCACCCCCACCCCACACAAAAAGAGGCTAAAATCACCACTGGCTTTTACTTAGCATTAAACACGTGTTTATTTGTTTTTTTTATTATTTTTTTTGTCCTTTTGATTTAGCAAATGTGTAGGTTTTAACATTACAATATAACAAAGAGAGGCAGTTGAATAGCTTTGCTGTTCTTAGAAGATGAGGGCGAGTCTGTTCTTTAACCGAAATACACAAAGGTCTGTTGCCCTCATACATCTCCTCCTACATGTCTTTGCGTGAGTGCAGCTACAGTGTGCGCTCTCAGGACATGATTACCTGCAGTGTTCCATCAGTGAGGACTGAACTTGGAAAAAGGGCCTTCTCCTACTCCGCTCCTGCTTCATGGAATATCTTACAAAAAGATCTGAAGCTCTCGACCTTGACTTCTCTAAATGGTTTTCAGAATCTGTTGGAATCCTGGCAAAAACTAGCCTGGTTGATACCAGACCCATGTCCTTCACTTCGCTTTGGACTAGGGTCTGGCATCTCTGCCATAGACAACGATTTCTCCTGGAGATTTTTGAATGGACCAATCAGAGAACAGGAGGCAGAGTTTTGTTAGTTTAGCCTGACGAGGTCCAGGCTATCAGATAAATTGCTCAGAAACCACTCGGTGGATATTTTTTCTGCCACCAGTGTGTAATTATATGTCTTTAATTTACTGACTGTTGGCCTAGATGAAACATTTGAGATAAAATTCGATTTTTTATCATTTATTTTCGTAGCGCACCCGAGGCTGTTTGGAAAATATCAAACCGAAACTATTTAATATCCAGCAGATTTGACCATTTCGTGAATTGATTTAGGAACTGTTAAGCTCAGGAACACTTCTGATATAACGTCAGCTATGAAATATATTTTTTCTCAGCAGAGAAATAATAGTTTTTTACCTTGTTTTGATGAAAATTCGTTCGTGGCGGCAGCCATTTTGAATGACGACGTCAGTCGACATCGTTCAAAACTCCGCCTTCTGCTCTCTGATTGCTCAGGAACACTTCTGATATAACGTCAGCTATGAAATCTATTTTTTCTCAGCAGAGAAATAATAGTTTTTTACCTTGTTTTATTGAAAATTCCTTCGTGGCGGCAGCCATTTTGAATGACGACGTCAGTCGACGTCGTTCAAAACTCCGCCTTCTGTTCTCTGATTGGTCCGGTCAAAACCTACCGGAGACATCCTTGTGGATGGGAGAAATGCCAGACCCAGCAGTGAAGGGAAATGAGAATTGAGCGGAGCTGCGTAGGAATGGCGAGGGCCAGGCTAGGCAAAAACCAATGCAGATTTGTTCCTGTCTTTGATTTTATACGTCTACCTTATAATGTTTTGCTAGTTTTTTGATACTTTGTTAAAAAAAAAAAACCAGATATATTTAATTTTTTTTCAGCACAGCTCGGTGGTGGGACACACTCAGATAGTGGTGATACACAAGGTGGGATGACACTTGATGTGGTAAGAGGGTGTTTTTGTTGTTTTTTCTTATCTGAATTATGTTTCCATGTATATCATTTCTCTTTGTTTTCTTGTCTATATTTTTCTAACTCAACAATTATCAGCGCACAAGCACAAGGGTTCACACACGTCTTTGTATATCCATACAATTACTTTATGAATGAAAACTTCCCTGATTCATTTTCAAAAGAAACAGCAATTACTTTATTTAAAAATCATATATAGTTATTCATTAAGGAATATGTTTTTGTCTGGATCTATTGTTATCTTTTATATTTGTGATAGTGGGTGTGGTATAGATTTATTATCATTAGCACAAGTATGGGTTCTTTAGGGTTTGTCACATGGAACATTAATGGAGCCGGTAGCCAACATAAAAAATATAGGATTTTTAATCAGATTAAAAGATTAAAGGCAGATGTTGTATTACTCCAAGAAATTCATAAATTGGCCTCAACTGTAGATGAGCTAAAATCTTCAGAGTTTCCTAATGTATTCTCAGCCTGTTATAATTCTAGACAAAGAGGGGTAGCAATTTTAATACATAAAAATGTTAACTTCACAGTATTAGATCAGGTTATAGACCCACACGGTAGATATATAATATTAAAGTTATCAATATTTAGACAAAATTATTGTATAGTTAGCATATATGGGCCAAATGTAGACGACGCTTCTTTTTTTCATGACTTTTTTTCCACTCTATCAAAGCACATGGATTCCTCACTGGTAATGGGAGGTGATCTCAACTTTGGTTTCAATGACAAAATAGACAGACTGAATACAGTGGGAACTCAACGCAGTTGGCAATCTATAAATATAGTTAAACAGTATATGAATGATTATGGACTCTGCGATGCATGGCGTTCTTTTCACCCTGATAGCAAAGAATATTCTTTCTTTTCACATGTGCATCACTCATATTCTCGTATAGATTATTTCATAGTAAGCAATTCATTGCTGACCAACATTTCAGACACTAAGATCCACACCATTGCTGTCAGCGATCATGCACCAGTTACTCTATATTTAGATTATAAAAAAGAAACTAGAAAAAATATAAATTGGAGATTCAATACATCACTGCTTCAAGAAGAAGAATTTTTGCAATATTTTAAAATAGAATGGGCATCATATTTAGAGTTGAATGATTTGCCAGGAACATCAGCATGTACACTTTGGGAGGCTGGGAAAACAGTTATGAGAGGTAAAATAATATCCTATTCAACAAATAAAAAGAAAAAAGAAAATAAACGTATTGAGGAATTAGAGAAATCCATTAAACTATTAGAAGGTCTACAAGAAGAGGAAACACAGCAAAAACTACGCAAAGTAAAATTAGAACTAAATGAAATTATTGATAAGAAAAATAAATTCTTGATACAAAGACTTAGATTAGATAATTTTGAATACGGTAATAAATCAGGGAGCTTTTTAGCTAATCAACTTAAATTAAACAAAGAAAAAACATATATATTTGGTATTAAAGATAAAGATGGAAATATAATTCATGATGAGGGAAAAGTAAACAATGTTTTTAAAGATTTCTATAAAACTCTATACACTCCACAAATAAATCCATCTAATGAGGATATTAATGAATTCTTAGAGAAAGTAACACTCCCAAAACTAGATATTAGTCAATCATCAAAACTAGACTCACCATTAACTTCAGATGAGCTCCATGAAGCAATTAAAAGCATGCCTAATAAGAAATCGCCAGGTCCTGATGGATATCCAGTAGAATACTATAAAAAGTTCTGGGATATACTGGAACCAATATTTTATAGAGTGCTACTTGAGTCAGAAGAAAATGGCAGGCTACCAACACATATGAATTCAGCCAACATTAGTCTCTTATTAAAGCCAGGCAAAGACCCAGTATTACCTACGAGTTATCGTCCAATCTCTCTCATTAATGTTGATGTTAAAATAATTTGTAAAGTCTTATCTAAAAGACTAGAGAAGATAACTCCTGTTATTATACATCCAGACCAAACCGGATTCATAAAAGGAAGACACTCAGACACAAATACACGAAGATTATATAATGTAATAGAGTATTCGTATTTTAAAAATATTGAAACAGCTATTTTTTCTTTAGATGCTGAAAAAGCATTCGATAGAGTAAATTGGAATTTCTTATTTGCTACCTTAAATAAATTTGGATTTGGGGATTACTTCATTAACTGGTTAAAAATATTATATAGTTCACCAACAGCGTGTGTCAGGACAAATAATCAATTATCTTCAAGCTTCTGTTTACAGAGGGGCACCAGGCAAGGTTGTCCACTTTCACCAGCATTATTTGCTATTTTTATTGAACCGTTAGCAGCAGCAATAAGGCAAAGTGTTGATATTAAAGGCATAAAGGGTAGAAACATAGAACATAAAATGAGTCTTTATGCTGACGATGTTTTGCTTTTTCTTGAGAACTCAGGAAACTCAATATCCAATGTTATCAAGTTAATAAACTCATTTTCAAAAGTTTCTGATTATTCTATAAACTGGACAAAATCTACAGTGCTTCCGATAAATTGTGTGTTTAATAATTCTCTTAATGAAAGACTACAATCAGGTAATATTAAATATTTAGGTGTTAATATCTCTCCTAAATAACAAATACTTGGGTGTACACATGAATGATAACCTCAGCTGGAGCAACAACACCACCAGCCTGATCAAGAAAGGTCATCAGAGACTCTACTTCCTCAGACGGCTGAGACGAGCTGGTCTGAGCAGCCCAGTCCTCACCTCCTTCTACAGGTGTGCAGTGGAGAGCATCCTGTGCTCCAGCATCAACGTGTGGCATGGAGGCTGCACAGTTGCAGAGAGGAAAGCTCTACAGAGAGTGGTGAAGGCTGCACAGAAGTCTGTTGGAGTCAGTCTCCCCACCATCACAGACATTTACACCTCCAGATGCAGAAAAAGAGCCACCTGCATCATGAAAGACCTCACTCACCCAGCACACTCACTCTTTGCACCACTCCCCTCGGGACGGAGGTTGAGGAGCATCAAATGTAGAACCACTAGACTGAGGAACAGCTTCTACCCTGAGGCTGTCAGACTCATGAATAAATAAATAATAAGAATAAACACTGCAAAATGTCACATCATACTGATACTGATCTGTTTCTTGTTGCTGCGTTCATCTGTGACCATCTGCTCATGTTCGTGCTGCTGTTTATAATGATGTTTTTCTACTACATTAGGGCTTAGTGTATTACTAGCTGATGTGATGTCTCTCTTAGTTAATCCTAGATGTTATTATTGTATTTCTCTTGCATTTGTTGTTGGATGTAACTGGGACCCTGTGTACATAATCTCGTTTTCAACACATGTACTACATGCGGTGCAAATGACAATAAATTCTCTCTGACTCTGACTCTGACTCTAAATTGGAGGATTTAATAAAATTAAATCATATCCCACTATTAAAGAAAATTGAAGACGATCTTACTAGATGGAGATCTCTACCCATATCACTTATGGGAAGAGTTGCCTCAGTAAAAATGATGGTGCTGCCGAGAATAAATTATTTATTCTCAATGATTCCAAATAAACCTTCAAATGAATGGTTTAAGTCCCTGGACTCTTCTATATCTAAATTCCTTTGGAACAATAAAACTCCGCGTATTAGTTTAAAAACATTACAAAAATCTAAAGATACCGGAGGATTAGAACTTCCAAACTTTTATTACTACTATTTAGCAAACAGATTACAATATATATCAAAGTGGTTAAAACCGAATGCACTAGATGAAACTTGGATAGATATAGAACAAACTTTATGTAATAATATTAGGATTTCAGATCTACCATTTATCAGTACAGATTTAAAAAGACATGTCTGCTTTAAGAGCATCAATATTAGCTCATCTCTGACAGCATGGTGGGAGTATCTGAAAATGACAAAGTCTTCACTACTCCCATGTAGACATACACCTCTCTGGAACAATCCTGACATTCAACAAGAAAATAATATGTTAAATTTCCCAGGTTGGAGAATGAAAGGTATTGAATGTCTGGAACACATATTTGAGGGTATAGACTTTATTCCATTTAATAAATTAATAATACAATATGACATTGATAATAAATATTTCCTACAATACCAACAAATTAAGTCAATTGTAAAAAAGAAATTTAAGCTTAATAAAACATTGTTGGAAACCCCAACATGTGTGTTAGAGTTTATTAATTTTCAACCACCGAAATTATTATCTAAAATATACAAAAAATTGTCTAGGATCGATGACTCGATAGCACTACCTGTTGAAAAATGGGAGTCAGATTTATCAATCAACTTTGAACAAAAAATTTGGTCTCAAGTATGTTCAAATACTTTTAAATTGACTAGACTCTCCAATTTACAATTAATACAATATAAGGTTCTCTATAGAGTACATTATACAGGGGAGCGAATGTTTAAGATGGGCTTTATACCATCTAACAAGTGCTCACAGTGCATAAGTAATACACCTGATGATTATATTCACGCGCTCTGGTTCTGTCCATCCGTTCAGAGGTTCTGGGTACAGGTATGTGAAGACTTGTCTAAATGTTTGAAAATTAATATCCCACTCTCTCCATCTGTTTGCTTATTGGGTATCTTTGAAGATGTTATACTAGAAAAAAATACATCCTATATGCTTTTCACTGCCTTATGCATCGCAAAGAAAACCATACTCGTAAATTGGAAAAATAAAAATAATCTTAGCGTTAATCAGTATAAAAATCTTCTGTTAGATCATATTAGTCTTGAAACAGCATCTGCCGACACATTGGATCAACCTATTTGGCATTCTTTGATCGGCTCCGTTACGTAGTGAGGGTGGGGGTCTGGGATGTGGCCTTGTGGGGCATTGGGACTGGAGGGGGGGGAGGTTGGGGTTTGGGGCGCCGGGGGGTTAGGGCTGCTTGGGCGGGGAGGACCTCGTCTTCGACCTGGGGAGGACCGGGGGGGGTTCTGGGGGACATCTACTGGGGGCGGCATGCGGGCCCTCGGGTGGTCGGTGGCGGCGGTCATGGGTCGCCGGTCGGTGACCCGGCTGTGCTGGGGTGGTTTCGGGGTGGGTGCCGGGGGCTTGGGACTCTGGGGGCGCGTCGTCCCCGGGCTTGGGCCTGGTGGGGGTCGGGGGTCTTGGGCTCTGGCGGGCGGGTCGCCGGGCTATGGGCTGGCTGGCGCTCTGGTGCCCAGCTCTGGCCGGGGGCTCTCGGCTCGCTGGTGGGTTGGGGTTCATATGCTGGGGGGTGGGTGTCTGGGGGCGTGACTGGTGGCCAATGGGAGGGGGCGGGCAAACCCAGCTGGGTGTCTAATGTGTTATGTGTTCTGAAAGTTGTTAATATGAAGGGTGGGTATAGTATTTCTTCTGGGGTGGGGATTAGGTGGATGTCCTGGATGATGGTCTTGGACTATACTTGGCCGGTGTGCGGGCCCCGGTTGGGGCCTGTTCTTGGTGCTTCCTGGCTCTGTCGACGGTTGGGCGGGCGCTCTTGGCCGTGTCGTCCATGTGGGATTTTGTGTCCTCTTGGACGGCGGGCTGACTGCGGTTCGCAGGGGTCGTGGCGGCCCTGGCGGGTGTGGGCTGTTGGTTCTGCTGTTGGCGGCCCTCGGGGCCGTGTCCCTCTCTGGTCTTGGCTCAATGTCCTGGCGGTCGGAGAGGTGTTTCCTTTACCTCGCTCCTTGGGTGGACCTTGGCGAGCTGGGGGGTAAGCAGGGTCAGCGGGGGAGCTGACTCGCTGTGGGAGCACTGTTCCTGCAGTTATTTTTCTCCCCATCCCTCAACACGCACCTCCGCCCTCTTCATCTTAAATTAATACATGTAGGGAATTTGGGTCTCGGGTGTGCTGCAATGGTTTTACATCTCTGTTGTTAAGAGCACCTGGGACTCAATTTTATATACACTTTAGACATTCATTCATAAACATCTTCATAAAAGTCACATATAGGGAAGGAGTGAGCACTATGGCTATGGGTGGCGGGATGACATCAATCTCGCCCCCATGCCTATGCTCACTCAACATTATGCATTTAGACAATTAGGGCCTGGGTTAGAGTTGGAGTGGAGGGGAAACTGGTATAATGCCAGCCTTTGCTCCTTCTCTTTCCTTTTTAAATACACTTTACAACAACACTCACCAACAGTACATTTGGGGACGGGGGTGTGTGTGTCGGGGTCTTGATTTGTTAATTTCAATTTTATTTATTATGTATTTATTTATATATTATTTATTTATTTTTCTCTTGCCCCCCTGGTTGCCTTGCGGACATTCTGGGGGTGGGCCGTCAGGGGTTGTGCTGGGGTGTGGGGGGGTTCGGGGCCTGCGGGTTCGCCGTGGGCGGGGCTGGCAGTGGGCTCCCTCTGGGGCTGCTTGGGCTCGGGTGTCCTGTCCTGTCCTGTCGGCAGGGCGCGGGGTGTGCCGGATCTTGGACGTCTGCTGCTCTCCACCCCAGAATGAATGGGTCTACCTCCTGGGTTTGGATGTGGGCTGCCCCATGTAGGTAGCAGGTACATGTCTTGGACCTAGGGGGTATAGAGTGTGCATCGGGATTATGAATGGAGCGTGTCGTTATTGTTTGTCTTTCTGTGACTGAGGGTGAGGATGAGGGTGGGTCTGAATGAGTGTGTCTGTGTATGAATGTTTAAGTGTCAGGCTGGGACTTGGACTGCCCCCTCTCTGATACTTCTGAGGCTACCCAGTGTCGCGCTCCTGCCACGTGGCCCCCTGGTGGGTGTTCCTCTGCCTACGGGCGTGCTTGGGGCCCTCACTATCTGGGGCTGGGCGCTTGGGCGTTTGTCAGCTCGGCCTGGTGGCTGCCTGGTGGGGCTCGGGTCCTCTGGTCCTGTCAGGTCTGGACCTGAGGGATGGGCGTCCCCGGTGCCCGAGCCTCGGTGACCGGCCCTGGGGCTACGTCGGTGCGGCGGGCTCCGGCGGGGGCCTGTGTATTGTCGCTGTTGACCCCGGGGGGTCATTGTGTGTGGTCCCTGGTGGGGTTCGTCCGGTTCTTCCACTTGGTCGGATCTGGGGAGTGGACGAGTGGCTCGTCCTGTTCGGGTGGTCCTGGGGACTCTGGGCTCGGGGTCCTTCCTGGGGTCTTGGGCTTTGATCGCCCCTTCGTCTGTCTCGGGCTTTGGGGGGACGGGTCTCTGATGCTTCACAGTTGCTACTAAATGTTCTATTGGAGGAACCTCATTCACTTATGCATGCTCACAACCACACACAAATGGATGCAGGGATGTATAGTAGATGTATGTAGATGGGTATATAAATGAATATAAATATATATGTATGTATATTGTATATATATTTGTAGGTATGGGTATGTGTATTTATAGAAATATTTGCAAGGTCATGAATATTATCAGTCTTTATGCTTGTATGTTTCGTTGTTGTGTTCTGTCATGTGCTTTGCAGGATTGTGGACGGAGGTTTGGTGTGTTTGCCTTGTGCTCTTTCTGTGGACAATTGTTGTTTTGTTGTTTTGTTTTGTTGTCTCACTTTCTCTTTTCTTTCTTTCTCTCTATAAAAAAAAATAAAAAATAAAAAAAAAAAAATACATATTGGAGTGAGAGGATGGCTATAAGGTGTGAAGGGAGGCCATCTATAAATGGAAAAAAAAAAAAA
>JBBPBX010021793.1:27334-42037 GCA_038048925.1 Garcialebias charrua | reverse complement strand
TGTCCTCATACATGTCCTGTACCAGTCTAACATACTTATCTGCCACTCCAGATTTCCTCATGCAATACCACACCTCTTCTCTTGGCACCCTGTCATATGCTTTTTCTAAATCCACAAACACACAATGGAGTTCTTTCTGACCCTCTCTGTACTTCTCTATCAACATCCTCAAAGCAAAGATGGCATCTGTGGTGCTCTTTCTTGGCATGAAACCATACTGCTGCTCACAGATAGTCACCTCTTGTCTAAGCCTTCCTTCCACAACTCTCTCCCAGATCTTCATTGTGTGG
Organism: Garcialebias charrua; assembly: GCA_038048925.1. Lineage (NCBI taxonomy): Eukaryota > Metazoa > Chordata > Actinopteri > Cyprinodontiformes > Rivulidae > Garcialebias > Garcialebias charrua. The sequence goes on along the minus strand of JBBPBX010021793.1, from coordinate 41,747 downwards.
CTCATCAACTTAATTCCCCTGTAGTTGCTACAACTCTGTACATCACCCTTGTTCTTAAAAATGGGAACCAGCACACTTCTTCTCCATTCTTCAGGCATTTTCTCACCCTCAAATATTCCATTAAATATTTGAGTCAAAAACCTCACTGCCATCTCTCCAAGGCATTTCCAAACCTCCACTGGTATGTCATCAGGTCCTACTGCCTTCCCCTTCTTCATTCTTTTCAGAGCTTTCCGGACTTCACCCTCACTAATTTTTCCCACTTCCTGGTCCACAGTTTCTATTACCTCCACTCTTCTTTCTCTTTCATTCTCTTCATTCATTAGCTCCTCAAAGTAATCCTTCCATCTTCCCATCACACTCTCCTCACTTGTTAGAACATTCCCATTCCCATATTTAATAAGCCTAACCTGCTGCACATCCTTTCCAGCCTGATCCCTCTGTCTTGCCAATCGGTACAAGTCCTTCTCGCCCTCTTTAGTGTCCAGTCTCCCATATAACTCATTGTACGCCCTCTGCTTTGCCTTAGCTACTTCCCTCTTTGCTCTATGTCCCATCTCCTTATATTCCTGTCTCCGCTCTTCAGTCCTCTCACAGTCATATTTCTTCTTGGCTAATCTCTTTCTTTGAATGGCGTCCTGCACTTCACTATTCCACCACCAGGTTTCCTTATCTTCCATTCTTTGTCCAGATGACACACCAAGTACCTTCCTACCTGTCTCTCTAATTACTGTTGCTGTAGTAGCCCAGTCACTTGGAAGCTCTTTCTTACCACCCAGAGCCTTTAACAGCTCGTCTCTGAATTTCTCACAACATTCTTCTTTCTTTAGCTTCCACCATTTGGTCTTCTTCTCTGGTTTTACTCTTGTTCTCTTCTTCGCAACAACAGTCATTCTACACACAACCATCCGATGCCATCTGGCCACGCTCTCCCCTGCTACAACCTTACAGTCTCCAATCTCTCTCAGGTTTCCTCTTCTACACAGAATGTAATCGACCTGTGTACTCCTTCCTCCACTCTTATAGGTCACTCTATTATCTTGTTGAAAAATGCAGGGTCTTCCCTGAAAGAGATGACGTCTAGATGGAGCATATGTTGTTCTAGAACCTGAACATAGTTCTCTGCATTAATGGTGCCTTTCCAGACATGCAAGCTGCCCATGCCACAAGCGCTCATGCAACCCCATACCATCAGTGATGCAGGCTTCTGAACGGAGCGTTGATAACAACTTGGGCTATCCTTGTCCTCTCTGGTCCGGATGACATGGCGTCCCAGTGTTCCATAAAGAACTTCAAATCGTGACTCATCTGACCACAGAACAGTCTTCCATTTTGCCACACTCCATTTTAAATGACCCCTGGCCCAGTGCAAACGTCTGAGCTTGTGGAGCTTGCTTAGAAATGGCTTCCTCTTTGCACTGTAGAGTTTCAGCTGGCAACGGCGGATGGCACGGTGGATTGTGTTCACTGACAATGCTTTCTGGAAGTATTCCTGAGCCCATTCTGTTATTTCCTTGACAGTGGCATTCCTGTTTGAGGTGCAGTGACGTTTAAGGGCCCGGAGATCACGAGCATCCAGTAGAGTTTTACGACCTTGACCCTTACGCACAGCGATTGTTCCAGATTCTCTGAATCTTTTGATGATGTTATGCACGGTTGATGATAACTTAAGTCTTTGCTATTTTACGCTGGGTAACACCATTCTGGTATTGCTGCACTATCTTTCTGCGCAACAATGGTGGAATTGGTGATCCTCTTACCATCTTGGCTTCTGAGAGACACTGACACTCTAAGAAGCTCTTTTTATACCAATCATGTTGTCAATTGACCTAATTAGTGTTAATTGGTCTTCCAGCTGTTCGTTATATGCTCAATTTCCCTTTTCCAGCCACTTGTCCCATCTTTTTTGGGATTTGACACTGTGAAATTTTGAATAAACACATTTTTCCTTTAAAATGTACATTTACTCAGATTAAACTTTTGATCTGTCATTACCAATAAAATATTGACATTTGCCATCTCCACATCATTGCATTCAGTTTTTATTCACAATTTGATTAGTGTCCCAACTTTTTGGGAATCCGGTTTGTACATCTGAACTAAACCATCTTCTGCAGGTACACGGGGATCTGCTGCTTGTGCCTCTACAGTATAATGAAGTTGTTCGGTCACTTCAGCCATGATTGCGCAGCTGGAGAGAAATGCTTTGCACAAAGTGGTGAAGGCTGCACAGAAGTCTGTTGAAGTCAGTCTCCCCACCATCACAGACATTTACACCTCCAGATGCAGGAAGAGGGCCACCTGCATCATGAAGGACCCCACTCACCCAGCACATACACTTTTTGCCCTGCTCCCCTCAGGAAGGAGCATTAAGCGAAGAACCACTAGACTGAAGAACAGCTTCTACCCTGAGGCTGTTACTCATGAATCTCTAACCAGGAAATCAATGCAAGTACACTTAATTACCGGTAGTGATATGACTTTATCCATGCTGCTGATCTCTTGCCTTTAAGCTGCTGTATTCATACCCATCTGCTCCCAACTCATGTTCAGGATGCTATTTAGTACACCATATTATTTTACATTAGTAGCATATATCTTAGATCCTTGCATACCGTTTCCTTTTAAACTATGTATTTTTTGGATGTAACTAGGACCTTGAGTACACAATTTTGTTCCACCTCATGTAGATACAAATGACAATAAAGATCCTTGAACCTTAATAAACTCAGCGCAAAGAAGAGTCGAGATTCACGAGGATCGTTTGGATAGCTTTTATTAAAAAGAAGACATACGTCGACCACCAAGGCTAGCCCGTTCTTCCTCCCATGTTCATCGTATCTTCCAAAGATTTACAGATGGCAGTGATTTGGTGTGATCCGACCCGCTCGTCAGCTCTGCGACAAGACGGGTCCGTCCTCAGCCTTTACATGGGAAACCTCTGACATGCCCAAACCCAACTTTAGACTATAAATATATATTTATATATTTATAAAAGTAAGTGTAAAAGGATTTTTCAGTTTCCTCCAAGAAAAAAGAAAGCATTTACAATTGGATGACTCAGAAGGGCAGTCGCCTTTTGGCTTGTTCACTGAAAACTTACCAGCCAAGTTGAAAGAAAATACTAAATAAAGTGGGTGAAAATAATTAGTGGCCGAACAAATTCAGAGAAAGTGTGGATGACAACAGCACTAAACAGTATAGCACAGTACAGACAGAAGAGGGCAAACCAACCATTGCCTTATCAGTATACACAAATATATAAATATATACAAACACATAGCTGGCAACTTCAGAAAAATAACTTCTCTAGATTAAGTTCAGCCCCCCCAATTGTGTGTGTGTTTGCTACAAAAATGAGCGTATGCTGAAGTTTCTATTAATCATTTTCAGGAGACTCTGGTGTTTTCAAGCTGGTCTGTTTGAAGAGGCAGGAGTAGAGCGCCTCCTGGTGACTAAACCTCAGAGGACCCATGCGTTCACATCTCCAATCAATCCACAGAGCAGTTGTTGGTTTTCTGCCGCTGTAGAGACTAAAATTAGCCAGATGTGTTTTTAACTCTGTGTGTTGACTGGATGTGGTTTGGGTTCACAAACAACTTCTCATATACATTATCAAATATGTGCAAAAATATATCAAATATTCAACAACAAAAAAGCCCACATTCCAAAGGAAAACAAAATGACACAGGTTTTAAACACTGTTTACACATGTCTCTGGTCCTGCAGCTGCTGCCTCGGTGAACTTTGCAGGAGAGTCTTTTAACGTGGCGGGGCACTACAGAGGAGGCTGACGGCTCTACGAGCCACAAGGGAGTTCATTTAGTTTGAACGTTGTCATGTCTCATCCTGCAAGTGCAACTCGAAAACCTTCCAAGTTTAAGTGATTGAGCTGAACTTGGACAGATTCACAGGCAGGGCAGAGGTGACCTCCACCTGCGCGTGCTGGTGGAGGTCACAGCTGTGAGAACTTTCCCTCCACTGGAAAGCTCTCGTCGTTCTTGGCTGAACCCCACGTGACAAACACTAAACGTTTTTACAAACATAAACCAGTTTTCTTCTGTTGTTCCAAAATGTGAGCATAACATAATTAACACGGAGTCCACTGAGGGGCGAGTCTCGCTGGCGTTGGGAGGAGGAGCTTGTTGGTTCTGAGGAGTGGACAGGGTGGTTGAACATTTAAACTGGACTTCACGAGTGTCTCTGCCTCTTGGAATGTCGCTGCTGGTTGGACCGAGCGTCGCTGCCGCTCCGCTGCTGCAGAGTCCTCCGTGTGTCCCGCTCACCGTCACTGTCCTGCTCCCTGTAATCCTTCCGGGCGGAGGTGACAGTGCTCCTCTTACTTCTCCTCTGGTTGTCATCCTCATCTTCATCCTCCTCCTCTTCATCTTCCTCACTTTCGCTCTCCTTGTTCTTCCGGCCCCGACTGTTTCTACTTCTCTTTCTGCTCAATTTGCTATTCTGTTTCTTCTTACTCTTCTTCTTTGGCTCCTCCTCTTCTTCGTCGTCGTCGTCGTCGTCTTCTTCCTCCTCCTCCTCTTCCTCACTTTCGCTCTCCTCGTTCTTCCGGCCCCGACTGTTTCTACTTCTCTTTCTGCTCAATTTGCTATTCTGCTTCTTCTTACTCTTCTTCTTTGGCTCCTCTACTTCTTCTTCATCATCCTCCTCCTCCTCCTCTTCATCTTCCTCACTTTCGCTCTCCTCGTTCTTCCGGCCCCGACTGTTTCTACTTCTCTTTCTGCTCAATTTGCTATTCTGCTTCTTCTTACTCTTCTTCTTTGGCTCCTCTTCTTCTTCATCCTCCTCTTCATCTTCCTCACTTTCGCTCTCCTTGTTCTTCCGGCCCCGACTGTTTCTACTTCTCTTTCTGCTCAATTTGTTATTCTGCTTCTTCTTACTCTTCTTCTTTGGCTCCTCTTCTTCTTCTTCGTTATCATCATCTTCTTCCTCCTCATCTTCCTCACTTTCGCTCTCCTCATTCTTCCGGCCCCGACTGTTTCTACTTTTCTTTCTGCTCAATTTGCTATTCTGCTTCTTCTTACTCTTCTTCTTTGGCTCCTCTACTTCTTCATCATCCTCCTCCTCCTCCTCGTCTTCATCTTCCTCACTCTGCCATGTGGTTTATGAGCTATTTGTTTATGAGCCTAAAACATCGAATTTTATCTCAAACAATTCCAACAGCTAAAAGTTTGTAAATGACCACCAAGTAATTACTTTCTGTAAGTTTAAAGAAAATCTGCCATGTGGTTTATGAGCTAATTGTTAAAAAGTACCCAGAATAACAACAAAGCTAGCCGCGACACATTTACGCACCTAAAACATCGAATTTTATCTCAAACAATTCCAACAGCTAAAATTTGTAAATGACCACCAAGTAATGACTTTCTGTAAGTTTAAAGAAAATCTGTGGTGTGGTTTATGAGCTATTTGCTAAAAAGTACCCGGAAAAACAACGAAGCTAGCCACGACACATTTACGCTCCTAAAACATCGAATTTTATCTCAAACAATTCCAACAGCTAACAGTTTATAAATGACCACCAAGTAATTACTTTCTGTAAGTTTAAAGAAAATCTGTCCTGTAGTTCATGAGTTATTTAGATAAATAGTAGCCGGAAAAACAACGGAGCTATAAGCTGCACACTTACGCTCATAAAACATTGAATTTTATCTCAAACAATTCCAACAGCTAACAGTTTGTAAATGACCACCAAGTAATTACTTTCTGTAAGTTTAAAGAAAATCTGTCCTGTAGTTCATGAGTTATTTAGATAAATAGTAACTGTTTTTGCTAACAAACACTGAGCTAACAGTAGTTCATACCTCCAGAGCAAGAGGCCGGGCAGCGACAGAGTGTGTACGACCAGAGGAGGCTGCCTTCGGACACATGAGCTAGAAACGGTCGGTGGACTCTCTGGAAGTGTCAGAGCTCCAGAGCAGGTGGCCAGGTTACGACAGTCAGTCTGACCAGAGGAGGCTGCCGTCGGACACATGAGGTGGGAACGGTCGGTGTACCCTAGCGGACAAATCTGGTACAGCACCCCTAGTGGCCAAAAGTGGTACTGCATAATTTTTTGCTAAAATGAAAAACGGTCATATCTGAGCCAAAAATTGGTCTAAAAATATGGGGAAAAATTCATAAACAAGTCTCACCTCTCTATAAGTCACAGGGCATGCAAAATTAGGCAAAAAGGTGTAACTTACAGACCAGAAAATACGGTAGCCTTGTCAGAAACATGGTTGAATGATGATAATATAGATAATGTCCACATCGATGGATATGAATTATATACAATGAATAGAAACAACAAAAGAGGAGGTGGGGTAGCGCTATTTGTTAATAAAACAACAAAATGTAAATTGAGCAAGGAAATGTCAATAATTGAGGAGAACATAATTGAGATGATAACAATTGAAGTATTGAATATTAATGATAGAAATATCATAATAAGTTGTGTATACCGACCACCTGGCTTAAATATTGACACATTCACAGATACATTTATAGAACTATTAAATAAGAGCTGTAATAAAACGATTTTTTTATGCGGTGACTTTAATATTGATTTAGGGGAAAAAAACATATTCCAACAGTGTTAGTACATTTAGAGATTCAATGCAAACCTTAAATCTTTACCCATTAATATTAAAGCCAACAAGAATCACTACTCATAGCGCAACAATAATAGATAATATTTTTACAAATACAACAAATGGGGATCTGTTTGGTGGTATTTTAACAAGTGATCTTAGTGATCATCTACCAGTTTTTACAATCTACAAGAAGTATCAAACTATCGCAAACTGCTAGACAGAAAAAAGATACATCAAAGATGCATTAGATAAATTAAAGGATGATTTAGCTAAACAAAATTGGGATAGTGTATATGTTGAAGAAGTAAACAATTCATATGATGGGTTTATGAATATCCTAAAAGCCCTATATAAAAAATAGCATACTAAAAAATTACACTAAGAACAATCATGCAGATCAACTATGGATGACAAATGGATTGAGAAATGCTTGTAAAAAAAAAAACCTACCGTACTTGTATTCATGCTTCTTGAAATGTAGAACACAGGAAGCAGAAGATACGGTAAATACAAAAAGTACAAAAATAAATTGATTAGGATTATAAGAAAACACAAGAAGGAATATTACAGTGACATTAAATAAAAGTAGTGGGGATATGAGGGCAACATGGAGGGTTGTGAATGGTGTTCTAAATAAACATAAAGTCAAGACAGGTATTTCACAGAACTTTATAATAGATAATAAGGAAATTAACGATGAAAATGAAATTGTTAATGGATTTAATCAGTACTTTGTGAATGTTGGAACTAGCCTTGCAGCTATGATTCCAAAAGTGAATAAAAATGTGAACTATTTAATCGACAGCTGTTTAGACAGTATGTTCTTGAATGGAACTACCGGTAATAAAGAAGAAATAATGAAAGTAGTCAACAACTTTACAGATAAAAAAATCAAAAGATTGGTTGGATATGGATATGACGTTTGTTAAAAACATAATGAGTCATGTAATTGAACCGTTCACATATATATGTAATTTATCTTTTACAACGGGAGTATTTCCAGAAAGATTGAAAGTAGCTAAAGTTGTTCCTTTTTTCAAAAGTGGTGACAAATGTGTGTTTAATAATTATAGACCAATCTCCAAGATTTTTAAAGCCTGTGCTAACAGGGATATCCCTGTTAGCACAGGCTTTAAAAATCTTGGAGAAACTATTCAACAACAGACTGGACCAATTCATTGAAAAACAAAATATTCTAACTAATAATCAATATGGTTTTAGAGCAAAATATTCTACATCTATGGCGATTATGGACTTTATGGAACAAGTAACTACTGTTGTTGACCATAAACAATATTGTGTTAGTGTGTTTGTTGATTTAAAAAAGGCTTTTGATACTGTTAATCATAGTATTCTCCTTGATAAATTACATAAGTATGGCATCAGAGGATTGGCGTTGCAATGGGTATGTAGTTACTTGGAAAACAGGAAACAGTTTTTACAGTTGGATGATGTGAGATCAGATCACTGTACTATTACATGTGGAGTTCCTCAGGAATCGGTACTTGGTCCGAAGTTGTTCATCTTGTAAACAATTTGGTTAAGGTGTCTGGTCTCTTTAAATGCATTATTTTCGCTGATGATACAACTTTTTTTTGTTCTGGTAATAATTTGTGTTCAGTTCAGTTTCTTCCCCCAGGCCATCACCATCATCAACAGCTGATCATCAGACATCCATCAGCGTGACCCCCAACCCATTCACATCCCCCATGTGATGTGAATCCTTCTGTATTTTGTGTATTATTTGTACGTTTTTTTTATGTAAAGTATCTGTATACATTAATTTTTAGCATTTTTAGAGAGACACTTTCTAGAGAGACACGAACAGCCGGAAACAAATTCCTTGTGTGTGTCAACATACTTGGCCAATAAACCTGATTCTGATTCTGATTCTGATTCTGATTTTGAACAACTATTGGAGTCAATGATGAAGGAGTTTGTTTTACATTCAGGATTGGTTTAAACTCAACAAATTATCATTAAACTTCGAAAAACAAACTATATGATATTTAGTAATAGAAATAAAACAATTTATGTTCCATTTCAAGTTGAGGATTCAGTGATTTGTAGAGTTAGTGAGGCAAAATTTTTGGGTGTGGTCATTGACGATAATCTGTCATGGAAACAACATGTAAATTCTGTTAAAACGAAAATATCTAAATCTATTGCAATATTTTATAGAGTTAGATATCTACTAAACGGCAAAGCATTGTATTTGTTGTATAATACAATTATTATGCCACATTAATTTTATTGTGTTAATGTTTGTGGAAAAGTGTGTAAATCAATCACAATGCCTATTTTGATTTTGCAGAAAAGAATTGTAAGAATTATAACAAGAAAACGTTTCTGTCACCAATCAAGTCAATTATTTTGTCAAATGAAGTTGCTGAAGTTCTATGATTTGGTGGACTACAACATTTTGTCACTTATGTATAGAGCTCATAAAAATACACTACCGTCAAATATCCAAATGTATTTTGTGAAAGGATCAAGTTGTTACAATCTCAAGGGGAAAGATGCATTTGTAAAACCGCAGTTTAGAACCAGTTTGAAGGGAAGAACTACCTTAATTCAGGGAGTTGGATTATGGAATAACTTAATGACAGATGTTAAGGAAGCCAAATCAATCCTTGTATTTAAGAAACTGGTTAAAAACGAATTGTTAAACAAATATGAATGAATGTATTTTAATGAGTAATATATGTGAATTGAAAATTGAATGAGTTTACTTATTTTGTTATTATAGAAAATTTTGTTTGAATTGTTATTAGATAAATAAGGAGCAGATTTAATATTTTCTTCATCTGCTACCTTTCATTTTATTTATTTTTTCCTGTTACATATATGTTAATTGTTGTATTTCATTATTATAAAATGAATAAATTAATAAAACAAAACAAACAAAGACGGCCTCCTTTACTCCTCTCTCAAACCATTGTTCCTCTCTATCAAGGACGTGAACATCTTCATCCTTGAAAGAGTGACCGCTGGCCTGGAGATGAGTGTAGACCGCAGAGTCCTGACCTGATGATGTTGATCTTCTGTGCTGGGCCATCCTTTTGGCCAGTGGCTGTTTAGTTTCCCCAATATAAGACTGATCACAGCCCTCCTGACACTGAACACATACACAATATTACTCTGTTTGTGCCGGGGGACTGGATCTTTGGGATGAACCAGTCTTTGCCGTAATGTATTTTGGGGTTTAAAAGCCACTGGGACGTTGTGTTTAGAAAATAAACGTCTCAATTTCTCTGAAACTCCCGCAACATACGGAATGACCACTGGTCTGGGTCTGGGTTTCTTCTTTTCACCTGATGGCTGGCTGGAGTCCTGTTTGGGTTTCTTCTCTGCTTTCAGGAAAGCCCAGTTAGGTTATCAACAAAGCAGAGAAGAGTGTCAGCCTCAGACTGAAGAAGATTTTTGGTAAAAGACGAAATGTTTCAACAAAGAATAATCCCTCCAGATGACCCATCTTAACCTTGTTAGAGTTGACTAAATGGTAATCGGATAAAGCTACTTTCCGAAATTTGTATCCAAATCCATCAACTGATTTAAGAGCTAACATACAAGCCCACGGACACTGGCAAAAACATAATCAACATTGCTTTTGGCAATAGGTAATAACTAATCTGCACATTTTCTTATTATTATTATACACATTATAATGTGTATAATAATAATAATATAATTATATTATTATATATATAATATTATATATTTATTCATCCTCTCCATTAATGTTGTCACTCTGCAAAAATTATTGCAGAAGCTCAATGCCACAAAACTTGGTAACTCACCCAGCAGGACAAACCACCGGCCAATCAGAGTGGCTGACCTAAGTAGTGGTTCCTTGTGGGCATGTCTGCTTTTTGCTCACCACCATATGTTTCCACAAATATGGACTGAGGTTAAAAAAAAGATGGATGAAAAGACGGATATTTCCCGCCTTGATGGCCCAGCTGCACTTGCCCCAAAAGGCTTCTTTGCGTGGCACCATCACACAGTTAAATTTCGTACTGCTGTATTTTTAGATACCAAAGTCATTCCTCAATTTTGATGTGGCCTTGGCTACACATTTGTAAAGCATTTTCCAACACTGCAATTATCATTAGCACTGATGGATTTAGCATGCTTACATCCATTAGATTCCCTAATTACACTGTCGAGAGATCTGCTGTTACTACCCACAATCAAATTAATGAATTTGGACATTTAGACTCTATTGTTGCAGTCCCTCTGCTTCTGCACAATAATCCTTTATTCAGAAATATGAGCACACAGTGACAGAGGAAGAGTTCTGCCCCTGGGGGGGGGATCCCTTCTGCTCAGCACAGAGTGGGCTCACACAGCTTAGAAATCAAGAAAGGGTGCACTGAGGATATGGTTGTATGAACAATCAGGGGAAATAAAGCTGACCACAAAAGCTCCCACTGTTCGCAGACTGTTTCAATTGCTCATGCCTACCTCTCATGGAAGACCTACTACACTCTGACCTCAGGGTATGCTGAACTGAGCTCAGCTGATCTGTGTTCTGTTTGAATTAATAGCTGACATGCCAACAGGGCCAAGATAAACCAGCCACTAGGGAGCACAAGGTAGTGTATCTCTTGTGCCAGTCCCAAGCCCGGGTAAATGGTGAGGGTTGTGGGTTGCAGGCTACAAGGAGCAGAGGACACAAAAGTGCAGGACTTCAAGTACTGGTACTTAGGGTCCACTGTCCAGGAAAATGGGGAGTGTGGTAAAGAGNTATATATATATATATATATACATACCAGGGAGGCTGGTGGAACAGTGTGGCTACAAGGATCAGAGGTCACAAAGGTCCAGGACTTCAAGTACAATACTTGGGGTCTACTATCCAGGAAAATGGGGAATGTGGGAAAGAAGTGGAAACGAGAGTCAAGGCAGGATGGAGTGGATGGAGAAAAGTTTCAGGAGTGATTTGTGACAAAAAGGTGTCAGCAAAGGTCAATGAAGATGCTGAGGTTCTCCTTAGGAGTGACAAGGATGGATAAGATCAGGAATGAGATCATCAGAGGTGCAGCACATGTTGAACAACTGGGAGATAAAGTTAGGGAGGCCAGACTGAGATGGTTTGGACATGTCCAGAGGAGGGACAGTGGGTATATTGGTAGAAGGATAGAAATGCAGCTGCCAGGAAAAAGACAAAGAGGAGATATATGCATGCAGTTAGAGAGGAAATGGAGGTAGTTGGAGTGAGGACAGAGGATGCAGAGGACAGAGTGAGGTGGAGGAGGATGACTCGCTGTGGCGACCCCTGAAGAGGGAAAAGCTGAAGGAAGAAGAAGATACACACACACACGGCAGCACGGTGGCACAACTGGTAGAGCTGCTGCCTCTCAGCGAGCAGGTCCCCGGTTCAAATCCCGGTCCGGGGGCCTTTCTGGGTGGAGTTTGCATGTTCTCTCCGTGCATGCGTGGGTTTTCTCCGGGTGCTCCGGTTTCCTCCCACAGTCCAAAAACATGCATGTTAGGCTGATTGGTGACTCTAAATTGACCCTGGGTGTGAGTGAGACAGGTCCCTCTTGTAAATGAGTCCCCGTGGCTCAACGAGGATAGCCTGTATAAATAAAGGTTGAATGAATGAATGAATGAACACATGCAAATACACAGTGAATGGTTATCTTGAGATATTGTAGAGATATCTGCCTACAGCTGTTCTATAGGCAGATTTGAAAAGAGACACTTTAAAAACAAGAAAAACTGCATTTTTGTGCAGAAACTGACAAAAAAACTAACAGAGTAGAAGAATAGAGAAACAATAAGAAAATGTTCAAGAAAAAGATGTGTTGAAGTGTGGAAAAAAAAAACGACAAGAGGGAGAGCTCAAAGACTTTCAGGTCTTCTGCTCTGTGAAACTGCTTTGCCTCCAGCAGTCTTTGTCTCACCGTCTCTCCTGCTCTCTTTGTGAATGCAGGGAGTTTTAAAGGAAGATTTTTTTTTTAAACGTGTGGGCCTCCAGGCACACATCGTGGCTCAGACACAGAAGGAGAGCTGAGCAGGGAGTGAATGCAGTGGCAGTAGCATCAAGAGACACGCTCAGTATGTTTTTAGCTCCTTTTTTAAGCATGCTTCAGGCCGCTGTGGAGGCTGACACCACGCCTTCCTGGTTGCTGATTGATGTCTGTTTTTACATCAGGCCACCCTACCCCATCATGCTCTAACAGATGTATCATCGTGTATTCTATCCATGCGCAATCTTGCAAACTCTAACTTTTCACAAACACCTACAGAACATTGTTTTCACACAGGGAAAAAAAAAATGTTCTGGTGTTTTGCCCCGGTGGGCATTTTTTAATCAAAGTGAAAAAAGCTACAGCATGGTTCGGCGTAAATCAACATTCCCACGAGCCTTAAGAAATGTATTGTGTTCAAGTATAAAAGTTTATAATGTGGAAGTATTTTTTATTTACCTCATAGTCCAATGGAAAAGCAAATAATTGTTGATTTTTAATAATCAGTTCTTTCGTTTCTTTGTGTGTGTCTTCTGCAGTTTATATATTAATGATTATTTTAAACACATTTAGTAATTGGTAAATAACAATGACTCTTTAAAATGTGTGCACAGGTTGTGCACACATTTTAAAACAGTGTTTAAAACGTTAGTAAGAAAAATTGTGCTCAGCAGCTGTAATAATTAATTGAAAATAGTGAATAAAAGTTAAAACATTCTAAAAGTTGATGTTTCTTTACATATTTTGTAGCATTGTTTGTGGGTTTGCGAGGGGGTCCTCGGGCCAGAAGCTAATGCTGTTTGGGGGGGGGCCACGACATGGAAAGGTTTGTGAACACTTGGGTTATTATACAAATGAGCAAAAATATTTTTTAGAGCAAAATTATATAAAAAAAAAAAAAATAGAACAAGTCAGGGCAGCATGGTGGCACAACTGGTAGAGCTGCTTCCTCTCAGCGAGAAGGTTGCCGGTTCAAATCCCTGTTCGGGGGCCTTTCTGGGTGGAGTTTGCATGTTCTCTCCATGTGTGCATGGGGTTTCTCCAGATACTCCAGTTTCCTCCCACAGACCAAAAACATGTATGTTAGACTGATTGGTAACTCTTAAATTGTCCCTAGGTGTGAGTGAGAGAGCGAATGGTTGTTTGTCTCATTTGTCTCGTTTGTCTCTATGTGGCCCTGTGATGGACTGGAGATCTGTCCGGGGTGTCCCACGCCCCTCGCACAGTGATTGCTGGACATGGGCACTGGCGACCCCCGTGACCCAAAATGGAAGAAGCGGTTAAAAGAAAATGGATGTGTGGATGGATAAAACAAGGCTATTTTAATTGAACGTGCTGCTCGCTTCTGCTTTTGTAGCTGCCGCTAATTCCTTCACTGCAGATGACAGCAAGTAGATGCACGGCCGTTGATCAGCTGATCCATCTGAGCTTAACTGGACATTTTTTTTATACCTCTTTCGACCAGCTGGTCAGACTTGCCTCCTCCTCAACAAGTAGATTAACACAATTTTATATCTTACATTATTTTGTTTTCTTTGTGCTGTATGATTCATAAAACCACATCATGGAAGCCTGAGCCGACATGTGCAATTATTGCGCAATGCACCAGCGGCAGCGCTAGTATTTTGACCCTGCCCAAATTTAGTGTTGGACTGGGACGTGTGTGGGCCCGGCATAGAAATTATGTTTATACCTTCTGTGTAACATGTTGTGATAATCTGTCCTTTCAAGTTAAACTGGTTAAAAATGTTCTCCTGTCATCGAGTGAGGCCTCTTTTGAGTAAGTAAGACGAATAGAGGATCTTTTTTATCCAGCAAATGTATTTACTGCTGCTATATATA
>JBBPBX010021793.1:0-21922 GCA_038048925.1 Garcialebias charrua | reverse complement strand
TCTGGCACACATGCACAATTCGCCCACGAAGGAGAACCCAGCAGCAAAGAACATGTGCAGCTGGGAACTCAGCGAAAGAGCTTTAGGGGGATAACAATCTGTATGTGTGTGTGAGAGCAAGATGAGAAACATGTTAATGGCTAAAATCATGTTTAGACAATAAAGTGATCTCATAGCAAGAAGAAACTGAAGACGACATGAGCTTGAAGTCTCACACCAACATGCAGATGTGCGTTTGCCTCTGTTAAAGTGTGCATCTACTTTGTATATGTGTGTTTTTGTCATGAATGTAGTACACGCAGCTTGCTGGTCATTATCATCCCATATTAGTCAAGTAAATCGTGATATGCCCCCATGTCAGAATATGTTGGCCAAAAATAGCTGCAGCGTGAGTCCGATGACGTCATCAGTGGGTGACGTCCTATGTCTCCCAGAATCTTGATCAGAAGCATTAGCATTAGCATTCAATTTCACACACGCACAACACAAAAGTAAAGCAATATTACATTAATTTAGCAATTGCTTGTATCTAAACTTGCAAGTGCAGAACCGACTTTGAAACAGTGTAGGAATCAGTTGTACTGTTCACAAGTTCTTATCATTTTACATGTAAACAAGGTAAAATGATTATAAAGCATCATATGGACTGAAAGACAAGTGTTTCCTGATCCTTGCATTTTTAACAAAACCAGATCTGGATTGCATGTAGACCAGTCAAGCATGTGCAAGCACAGTGAGATTTGGTGTTGTCCTGCTGATAATCACCACTGACTTGACTAAAACTGAACAAAACCACTTTGTTATCTTCCATTGTCTAAACTGAAGCAACGATGTTTGCCAGAACCAGACAAATGTCTCATTCATTTACATGAAGGGGGGGGGGGGGACTTAAATTTGTACTGCAACCAGTCTCCAGCAAGCACTCAACTTTTGTGGCTTCAACTTCTATCTTTCAGTCCTGTCTCTAGTCATAATAGATCACAATGATAATTACAGTAGTCCCTCACTACTTCGCGGTTTGTTTTTCGTGGACTCGCTCTATTGTGGTTTTCCAAATAGGATTGGACATGACTGTAATAATATAGGACTTATTGGTCAGTTTACTGACTTACCTATATTTTAGAGAAGTTGGAGCAAACTTGATCTGACCCAAATTCATTCGCGAGTTCACCCTTTTTCCAGTATTAAATTGCTTTGACTGTGACTAGACAAAAATGTAATTTCACGAGAGACTTCAATTTATGTTGGTCCACCAGAAAATAGACCTTTTATTGAAATAATCACAAAAGTACATTAAACATTTGTATCGATATTAGCTCTGATTTACTAAACTACGTTGACAAGAATTCAAATTAAAAACAAACAGACAGACAGTTAGAAACTTTTCTGTTGGCACATTTACTTGACAGATTAATGGCTTAAGAAAAATAAGAACAATGAGGAGTTTAAGGATTAGAGTGAAAGCTAAGTTTAAAGGAAGTTAATTATTTTGAGCAGACAGGGTGGCACTTTTTCCCACACGAGTTAAAGCTGGGCTCCCGCACGCTCAGCCCACATCCACGACTTGTTACCTGTTGATGCTTCGTCTCTGTAGATAAGAGTTGAGGAGTATCTGGACATACACAATGGATTGTTTTGTCCAACAGCCGTCCAGTTGACACTTCAGCGTGTGTGATGCTGATTCCACGATACGAGGAAACTCGCCCTCTCGGCAGGAAACAATGTCAACGTCCTGGCTGAACTTCAAACTAAAACTTCCAGAAAACAAATTATTTCCGAAATGAGTGTTGTTGAGACACAGCGATGCTTTGCCGTGACTCCAGCTGAGACGTGGGTCTAATTGACACAATGACCAGAACGTTTCCAGCTTTTTCCAGAGGAGAAAACCAGTTGTAAGAAAGTTCTCCCCTTCGACACTGAAGTCCAAAACGGAAGTAGGACTTTATATGGGAGGCGGGGTCTCCCCACCTCCTCAATGACTACTGGCTGGTTTAACAAAATAAGAGATGGAATTTTGATTCCCATAGGCAGAAAGTCTCTGACGGACAACAGGAAAACTGTTTACATAAGCGGCCAGATGGACTGGCCTGTGCGAGTGGAAAATTATGTCTACCTTGAAAGACAAAACAGAGAAGGAAGTAACAGTTTTACCCTGACTCGTGCCTTAGATTCAGAGCCTGCTTGTTCTGCAGAAATAAACCAGCAGAAGGTCAAACTCATGCAAGTAACAGATCATCATTAAATGACAAAAGTATACTGTAGATCAATTCTGAATTAACACACATTAAAAAGCAAGTTCAATCTGATTAATTGTTGTCCATTAATTCAAAATAATTATAACAAAAATAGTGTCCACTTGTCTCCTTGAGAGTTCCAAGAAAGTGTAACGATCAGAGTTTCAGAGAGATGTGAAGAGGCTTAAATCCCATAACGGACATGAGAGTGCTATATCTCTACATGACACACAATTAGCTGATTGATGGATGAGCCGCACAATCAACATTGAATTTTTATTTTAAACCATTTATTTTAAATTATTTAGCACCTGTGTGCAGCCCAAGCTGCAGGAGAAGCTTCCTCATTTCTCTGCTCTGTAGCGGAGAAATGGGCATGGCCAAGAGCGCTGGCAGGTGGCAGAGAATATTGCAAGACTGTGAGAAGGGTTTAAAGGGATTGTGACATGATTTTGTAAATTTGAATATTTGTCAGAACATATATATCTTATATCATTGAGCTCTGGTCGTTTTTGCATAATAAATTATAAATATATTAAAATTTCATTCCAAGTTATGATAGTCATTTCTCTGGGACACGCCCCTAAAATTCCGTGCATTCCGCAAAACAGTCATGTGACGTACACGTGGGGAGCCGCTGCTCAACGCGCATGTAAATAATAATGGCGGAGCATGTCGACTCAGACGAGTGCAGCATTTCTAGTGTTGATCTAAGCGATTTGTCTTCAGTTTTGGAAGGTCAATATAAGCAGTAGAAGTTTTAATCTTGCTCAAATCATTTTATTGTATACTCTATTAATGGAAAACTTATTAACTTTTACGATTCAGCTTTAAAAAAACGTGCAGGGAGCTTCGTGGCTTTGAGCATGTCCGATTGCGTTTGAGATCTATCATTTTAAGACAGTAAATCATCCAAAACTCTCATTAATAGACTCTCCCCAAATAAAAACAAACAACAGATCGTACCTGATCGCGCCGACATAATTTAAAAATACCTAAATAGCACTCCGTGTTGACTCGGGATCTATGCTAATGTCTGTTAGCAAGCAGCTGTCGGCAGATAGTCCAGGTCACGTCTGACATATATCTTTTTTAAACAGTAAATCATCCAAAACTCTCATTAATAGATCCCCAAATAAAAACAAACAACAGATCGTACCTGATCGCGCCGACATAATTTAAAAATACCTAAATAGCACTCCGTGTTGACTCGGGTATCTATGCTAATGTCTGTTAGCAGTTGTCGACAGATAGACCTCACGTCTGACATATATCTTTTTTAAACAGTAAATCATCCAAAACTCTCATTAATAGACTCTCCCCAAATAAAAACAAACAACAGATCGTACCTGATCGCGCCGACATAATTTAAAAATACCTAAATAGCACTCCGTGTTGACTCGGGTATCTATGCTAATGTCTGTTAGCAGTTGTCGACAGATAGACCTCACGTCTGACATATATCTTTTTTAAACAGTAAATCATCCAAAACTCTCATTAATAGACTCTCCCCAAATAAAAACAAACAACAGATCGTACCTGATCGCGCCGACATAATTTAAAAATACCTAAATAGCACTCCGTGTTGACTCGGGTATCTATGCTAATGTCTGTTAGCAGTTGTCGACAGATAGACCTCACGTCTGACATATATCTTTTTTAAACAGTAAATCATCCAAAACTCTCATTAATAGACTCTCCCCAAATAAAAACAAACAACAGATCGTACCTGATCGCGCCGACATAATTTAAAAATACCTAAATAGCACTCCGTGTTGACTCGGGATCTATGCTAATGTCTGTTAGCAAGCAGCTGTCGGCAGATAGTCCAGGTCACGTCTGACATATATCTTTTTTAAACAGTAAATCATCCAAAACTCTCATTAATAGACTCTCCCCAAATAAAAACAAACAACAGATGTTACCTGATAGGCAGTAAGATGGTCGCTGCAGACATAGGACTATCAGTAGGAACCCATCGGTCACAAGTTCTCTGTACTTCCATTCTAGGCAAAGTTTCTCATCTTTTGGGAATTTGTGAAGGCTCACTTGTTCACTGCTGATATTAGAACACCCAAATGCGCTACAACGTGACGGCATTTTTCAAGTTACACCAAAAAAAAAAGAGGCGATCTTTCACCAAACAAAGGGGCAAGCCAGGCTCCGCCTTATGCCCAGTGCCCACGTGTACGTCACATGAAGATTTGCATAAATTCACGGGGCGTGTCCCAGAGAAAAAATTACCATAAATTGGAATGAAATTTTAATATATTTATAATTTATTATGCAAAAACGACCAGAGCTCAATGATATAAGATAAAATATTCAAATTTACAAAATCATGTCACAATCCCTTTAAAATGCCATCCGGACTTACGAGCTCACTAACAAACAGTACATTTGTAAAGAAGAAGAAAAGTGCGTTATAAATTAAATTCATTATTATTAGTATAATTAAGAACAAACAGAAAAAACAGCACTTTTATGTGTTTTTAGATGAAAGTGTGTTAGCTAACCGTTTGGAAACAAGTTTCTGAGCATGTTTATGAACTAGTATGAACGCTTGTGATGAAAAACGAGTGTTCGTAGTAGCGCTAGCATAAATTTTCTGACTTACGAGCGAAAATCCGGACTTACAAGCAACACGTATTTCAGGTTCCGACATTCGAGATTTCGTGTTACAACCACCTCGTACGAACGGAACTCGCTCGTACGTCGGGGATCACCTATATACAGGTAGTCCCCGACTTACGAGTGAGTTCCGTCACTAGGGGGCGCTCGTAAGTCAAAAATTCGTAAGTAGGAACACATAGTAAAAAAAAAAAAAAAATTTTTTTTTTTTTTTTTTTTTTTTACTTTTTTTTTTTTTTATAAATGAATACATGTACAGTACTGGACAGTCACCAAGCACTTAGCCTATCCTAACACAGTTTTTAAAGATGAAGGAATAAGTTGAATTGTCTCCCTTTCACATAAAGGGAGCAAGCTCCCTATGGAGCCTGCAGGGAGGAGGGAGACAATTCAACTGACTCCTTCATCTTTAAAAACTGTGTTAGGATAGGCTAAGTGCTTGGTGACTGTACAGTACTGTACATTTATCTATTTATTAAAAATATACAGTATATACAGTATTTTTATTTTTTATTGTTTTTTATTTATTAATAGATAAATGTACAGTACTGTACAGTCACCAAGCACTTAGCCTATCCTAACACAGTTTTTAAAGATGAAGGAATCAGTTGAATTGTCTCCCTCCTCCCTGCAGGCTCCATAGGGAGCTTGCTCCCTTTATGTGAAAGGGAGACAATTCAACTTATTCCTTCATCTTTAAAAACTGTGTTAGGATAGACTAAGTGCTTGGTGACTGTCCAGTACTGTACATGTATTCATTTATAAAAAAAATAAAAAAAAAAAAAAAAAAAAAAAAAAATATTTTTTATTTTTTTTTTTTTAATGAGATGCATGCTCGTAAGTCCGGGACCTCGTAAGTCAGAGCGCTCGTAAGTCGGGGACTACCTGTACTCAAGGCCCTGACAGGACAGAGTGCTTTCAACCTCCTCTGTCCCTCAGTGAAGGCAGGAGGGGGAGGAAAAGCTGAGAGTTCAAAGTCCAGGCTTCTGGGGTTTAAAGTTGGAACCTTTGGAACATATGCAAGGTTTGGACACAGGGTGACCTTTGACCCATCAGGGGCAAACCTTGTACACACTGGGTGCACAGATAAAGCGTGGAGGTCACCTACACGTTTAGCTAAGCAAAGAGCCAAGAGTAGAGCAGTTTTATAAGATAAAAAATCTATCTTAATGCTGCTCAGAGGTTCAAATGGAAGCTCACACAAAGCATTCAGGGCTAACTGGAGGTCCCAGTCTGGGGCCAGAGTCCTGCTGGGGGGCCTTTTCCTCAGTACGCCATTCATGAAACATATCATGAGAGGGTGGGCACCGGGTGTTTTACCTCCCCAGCCTTCGTGGCAAGCCGAGATAGCTGACAAAAACACCTTAATGGTGGAAAAAGTGAACGACCTTTCTCCAGCAGGTCCTTTAAAAAGGTGAGGAGTTGGACCAGGTCACAGGAATATGCAATAATATTCCTCTCTAGACACCAAACCTCAAAAACACGCCAATTACAAGCGTAGAGAGTCTTGTGTTGACTGTGACCGCTCCCTGTATTGTATTTATGACGTTGCTGGGAAGGCCGGAGGCCATCAGCCTGTTCCTCTTGTTACGAAACCACTTCTCTCCCAGCTCGCTCTTATCTTATCAGTGCTTAATGGAGAGTAGTGGCCGCAACTATAAGTGCGTGATAAGGGAAAAAAGAAAGAAAAAGAATCTGGCACCTGACGTAACACAGAGTGAGTGGGGCTTACCTAATGATGTCTGATCAGAGTCTCTTCATCAGCTGACATCCTTAAAGGGGCGAGCCCGCACTTTTCCTCATCCATCAGACAATCTGTTCAATAATTGTTGTTGTTGCTTTTCTTTAGGAGCTTTAGGAGCTATGCTGTCAGGGGCTTTATGCCCCTAGTAGGGTCACCCAAGGCAGACAGGTTCTAGGTCAGGGACGAGACAAAGCGCAGCCCACAAGACCGCTTATGATGAATAATATAAATGGAAACAATGTTCCCTCGCCCGGACGCGGGTCACCGGGGCCCCACTCTGGAGCCAGGCCCGGAGGAGGGGCACGTTGGCGAGCGCCTGGTGGCCGGGCTTTCACCCATGGAGCTCGGCCGGGCACAGCCCGAAGAGGAGACGTGGGTCCCCCTTCCCATGGGCTCACCACCTGTGGGAGGGGCCAAAGGGGTCGGGTGCATTGTGGAATGGGTGGTGGCCGAGGGCGGGGACCCTGGCGGTCTGATCCTCGGCTACAGAAGCTGGCCATTGGGACATGGAATGTCACCTCTCTGATGGGGAAGGAGCCTGAGCTGGTCCAGAGGACCAGACTTAGCTTTTTTAGATTTTTCTACCTGGATTATTGAGCATGCATCAGAGTAGCCTGAGCTAGTGTGTGAGGTTGAGAGGTTCCGGCTAGAAATAGTCGGACTCACCTCAACGCATGGCTCTGGCTCTGGAACCAGTTTCCTTGAGAGGGGTTGGACACTCTTCCACTCTGGAGTTGCCCCTGGTGAGAGGCGCCGAGCAGGAGTGGGCATACTTGTTGCCCCCCATCTTGGTGCCTGTACGTTGGGGTTCACCCCGGTGAACGAGAGGGTAGCCTCCCTTCGCCTACGTGTGGGGGGACGGGCTCTGACTGTTGTTTGTGCCTATGCGCCAAACGGCAGCGCAGATTACCCACCCTTTTTGGAGTCCTTGGAGGGGGTATTGGAGGGTGCGCCTCCTGGGGACTCCCTTGTTCTGCTGGGGGACTTCAACGCTCACGTGGGCAATGACAGTGAGACCTGGAGGGGTGTGGTTGGGAGGAACGGCCCCCCTGATCTGAACCCGAGTGGTGTTCTGTTGTTGGACTTCTGTGCTCGTCATGGATTGTCCATAACGAACACCATGTTCAGGCATAAGGGTGTCCATATGTGCTCTTGGCACCAGGACACCCTAGGTCGTAGTTCAATGATCGACTTTGTTGTCGTCTCATCTGATCTGCGGCCGCATGTCCTGGACACTCGGGTGAAGAGAGGGGCGGAGCTGTCAACTGACCACTACCTGGTGGTGAGTTGGCTCCGATGGTGGGGGAGGATGCCGGTCAGACCTGGCAGACCCAAACGTATTGTGAGGGTCTGCTGGGAACGTCTGGCAGAGTCTCCCGTAAGACGGAGCTTTAACTCCCACCTCCGGGAGAGCTTTGAACACGTTCCGAGGGAGGCGGGGGACATTGAGCCCGAGTGGGCCATGTTCCGCGCCTCTATTGTCGAGGCAGCTTATCGGAGTTGTGGCCGCAAGGTTGTTGGTGCCTGTCGTGGTGGCAACCCTCGAACCCGGTGGTGGACACCGGCGGTGAGGGATGCTGTCAAGCTGAAGAAGGAGTCCTATTGGGCCTTTTTGGCCTGTGGGACCCCGGAAGCAGCAGATAGGTACCGGCAGTCCAAGCGGCATGCGGCTCGGGTGGTTGCTGAGGCAAAAACTCGGGCGTGGGAGGAGTTCGGAGAGGCCATGGAGAATGACTTCCGTACGGCTTCGAGGCGATTCTGGTCCACCATCCGGCGTCTCAGGGGGGGAAAGCGGTACGCGACCAACACCATTTATGGTGGGGATGGCGTGCTGTTGACCTCAACTCGGGATGTTGTGAGTCGGTGGGCGGAATACTTCGAAGACCTCCTCAATCCTACTGGCACGTCTTCCACTGAGGAAGCGGAGCCTGGGGACTTTGGGTCGGGCTCTCCAATCTCTGGTGCTGAGGTCGCCGAGGTGGTTAAAAAGCTCCGCGGTGGCAAGGCTCCGGGGTGGATGAGATTCGTCCTGAGTTCCTTAGGGCTCTGGATGTTGTGGGGTTGTGTTGGCTTACGCGACTCTGCAATATCGCGTGGACATCGGGGGCAGTTCCCTTGGATTGGCAGACTGGGGTGGTGGTTCCCCTATTCAAAAAGGGGGACCATAGGGTGTGTTCCAACTATAGAGGGATCACACTCTTAAGCCTCCCTGGTAAGGTCTATTCAGGGGTTCTGGAGAGGAGGGTCCGTCGGATAGTCGAACCTCGGATTCAGGAGGAGCAGTGTGGTTTTCGTCCTGGTCGTGGAACACTAGACCAGCTCTACACCCTCAACAGGGTCCTGGAGGGTGCGTGGGAGTTTGCCCAACCAGTTTACATGTGCTTTGTAGACTTGGAAAAGGCATTCGACCGCGTCCCTCGGGGGGTTCTGTGGCGGGTACTCCGGGAGTATGGGGTACCAGGCCCTTTGATATGGGCTGTTAGGTCCCTGTACGACCGGTGTCAGAGCTTGGTCCGCATCGCTGGCAGTAAGTCAGGCTCGTTTCCGGTGAGAGTTGGACTCCGCCAAGGTTGCCCTTTGTCACCGATTCTGTTTATAACTTTTATGGACAGAATTTCTAGGCGCAGCCAAGGTGTTGAGAGGATCCGTTTTGGTGGCCTTAGAATCGCTTCTCTGTTTTTTGCAGATGATGTGGTCCTATTGGCTTCATCAGCTCGTGATCTACAGCTTTCGCTGGAGCGGTTTGCAGCTGAATGTGATGCGGCCGGGATGAGGATCAGTTCCTCCAAATCCGAGGCCATGGTCTTGAGCCGGAAAAGGGTAGCATGCCCTCTCCGGGTCGGGGAGGAGGTCCTGCCCCAAGTGGAGGAGTTTAAGTATCTCGGGGTCTTGTTCACGAATGAGGGAAAACTGGAGCGTGAGATCGATAGGCGGATAGGTGCAGCGTCCGCAGTGAAGCGGGCGCTGTACCGGTCTGTCGTGGTGAAGAGAGAGCTGAGTCAAAAGGCAAAGCTCTCAATTTACCGATCGATCTACGTTCCCACCCTCATCAGGGGGCGGCCGTGGTGTAGTGGTAATGGCAGTCGTCTCCCGATCGGAAAGTTGGCGGTTCGACTCCCGGGACCCGCACCATGTGTCGTTGTGTCCTTGGGCAAGACACTTAACCCTGAGTTGCTCCCGGTAGGACTGGAAAGCACCTTGCATGGTAGTCTGCCGCCACCGGTTTATGAATGTGTGTAGCATTCAATATATGTGTAGCACTTTGAGATTTTCAGTAATGAAAAGTGCGTTATAAATTGAATTAATTATTATTATTATTATGAGCTTTGGGTTATGACCGAAAGAACGAGATCTCGGATACAAGCGGCTGAAATGAGTTTTCTCCGCAGGGTGGCTGGACTCTCCCTTAGAGATAGGGTGAGAAGCTCAGTCATCCGGGAGGGACTCGGAGTAGAGCCGCTGCTTCTCCACATCGAGAGGAGCCAGTTGAGGTGGCTCGGGCATCTGGTTAGGATGCCTCCTGGACGCCTCCCTGGTGAGGTGTTCCGGGCATGTCCCACCGGGAGGAGACCCAGAGGAAGACCCAGGACACGCTGGAGGGACTATGTTTCTCGGCTGGCCTGGGAACGCCTTGGGATTCCCCCAGAGGAGCTGCTCCAAGTGGCTGGGGAGAGGGAAGTCTGGGCCTCCCTACTTATGCTGCTACCCCCGCGACCCGGCCCCGGATAAGCGGAAGAAAATGGATAGATGGATGGATGGATGCTTTTCTTTATACTTTTTCTCTTTTACACGTCTTCACAACACAGCAGCTCCCACAGCCCAAAAGCCTCATAGCCGCTCCCAACACACGCTACTCCATCAGTCAATCACTGAATTGCCGTCAGTCAATCTCCTCATCACCCCCAGGTGTGCGGAGCTAAAAACACTTGTGTGGCTGAGCCCCGCCCCTTTCACCAGTGAACCGTCCAAAAGTTGCCAAAATAAAAACAACAAACAAAAGACTGAAAAAAGTGTGCTCACATAACACTTCCCCACCTAAACAAGAAAAATATCCATATATTTTTTTATATTTTTAAATTTAGCCCAATAAAATTTCTTATATCATCATCCCATTCATCGCATGCTTGACAGTTTGACACTAGCAAACACTAAAAGTACAGCATCATGGAGCTCGTCCTCAGCCAACGTCCCAAACTGCAAAACTGATGTTCTTGTACTCAACAGTCTCTACATTAAAACCTAGTGTGGGAATTGACATCACCATCTCTCCAAATTTAGGTTTGTACAGAATATCTGTCTTTCCTGCGGTGTCCAAACCCACCATGAATTTCCTCATCTCTTCCTTCCCAAACATTTTAATGAGTCCTGCAAACATACGGTATTCCCCATGGTGGCTCAAGTTGAGAAACTACTTTTGTCAAAAATAAATAAATAAACTAAACTAAAAAGATTAATCCAAACCAAAAAAAAAAAAATCACACTAAACCAAAAAAGTTTAAAACTCCTCTTTTAGAAATTCTTAAACTTTAAATTCCTCCTTAATTTATCACTATTTTCAGTAGGAATCAACAAAACACCAATATAATTTTCATGTATTTTATGGCAGCTTTTCCACTCCATACAGGCTTACATAGTTTCAGATCCCGGACGAGCCCCCACTTGTTACGAAACCACTTCTCTCCCAGCTCGCTCTTATCTTATCAGTGCTTAATGGAGAGTGGTGGCCGCAACTATAAGTGCGTGATAAGAAAAAAGAAAGAAAAAGAATCTGGCACCTGACGGAACACAGAGTGAGTGGGGCTTACCTAACGATCAGAGTCTCTTCATCAGCTGACATCCTTAAAGGGGCGAGCCCGCACTTTTCCTCATCCATCAGACAATCTGTTCAATAATTGTTGTTGTTGCTTTTCTTTATAGTTTTTCTCTTTTCTTAAAAACGCACCACATGTGATTTTTGTAGGTGGTTGATTTTTTTTGCAGGCGTGTAAAACTCCCCGGTGCATTACTAGCGTCCAGCCGGTTCATCCAGGACAAACCCTCTTCCTCCCGGCCAAAAACATCCGACGCTCCCCCTCTGGGTGATCAGCCCGGGATGAGGACCCTGTCCAAAGTTCACCCGCACCGTATCTTAAATTATTTCTTCTTCTTTTACACGTCTTCACAACACAGCAGCTCCCACAGCCGAAAAGCCTCGCAGCTGCTCTCAACACACGCTATTCCATCAGTCAATCACTGAATCGCCGTCAGTCAATCTCCTCATCACCCCCAGGTGTGCGGAGCTAAAAACACTTGTGTGGCTGAGCCCCGCCCCTTTCACCAGTGAACCGTCAAAAAGGTGCCAAAATAAAAATAACAAACAAACAAAAGACTGAAAAAAGTGTGCACACATAACACTCTCTGCGGCCAGGCTGAGAGTTGCCGCAGTTCCGGACGTGGGTGCAGGAGCTGCCCGTGGACCTGCACTGCAAATACTGTGAATAGAGGTTACTTAAAAAACCTAAGGTAACAAAGTGACAATTAATTTTATTAAGTAGATTTTAATTTCAAAAAGTTTATGTAAAATAAAAAGAAAATTGTAATTAAATTTAATTAAAAAAACTTAGTAGATTTTAATTACATTAAACTGTACATTTATGTAGGATTTAGGAACAAAATCTCAAATTTATGGTTAAAATTACTAATGTTTAATGCAAAATTTAAGAGAAAATAGTAATTAAATTTAATTAAAAAACCTAAGTAGATTTTAATTACATTAAACTGTACATTTATGTAGGATTTAGGAACAAAATCTCAAATTTATAGTTAAAATTACTAATTTTTAATGCAAAATTTAAGAGAACATTAAATTCAATTAAAAAACCTAAGTAGATTTTAATTACATTAAACTGTACATTTATGTAGGATTTAGGAACAAAATCTCAAATTTATGGCTAAAATGACTAATTTTTAATGCAAAATTTAATTTAAATTAATCTATATGGAATATTACTATGAATTTACTATTAATTTGGGGAAAAATGACTAAAATTAATAAAATATTCATTACAAAGAAAAAAAATTGTTCTTTTTGAGTGGAACTCAATTTGTAATCATTAAATAAAAAAACATTAATAATCACTGAATAATAAGATAAATTTGCATTATTTAACCTCTTCTCTTGAGTAAAATTTATTTGTTTAACAAACAATAAAAATTACTTGGTTTTACTGTGGAAAATAAAACAATTACAATTTTTTTCTGCTAAAATTCACTTGTACATAAATTGTTATCCATGTTCTCCTATAATATTCTTCTAATTTTCTAAATACTTTAAAGTTTTTACTGGGTTGCACAAATTATCACACATAGATAAGAAAATACACATTTTCTTGAACATCATTTTGGTTCTTTTAAAGTGGCAAAATATAGCAACATAAAATAATCTACATGTGTAGACAATATAAAGTGGCTGTGTTTACACGTCATGAAAAATGTTACTCCAAACAAATGCTAAATCAATTTTGTGAAGAAGAAATGAGATGCTAAAATAAATAATTAGATGACTAATTTCACTATTAACTGCCGGAGTATTTTTTACTTTTTCTCTTATTTCTGTTACTTCTTAATGACTGACTAACAAAAAGTGTAGTTTTTCTTATCTGAATAACTCAATATAAATGCTGAACAAATAGTTACCACTTGTGTACTGTACATTGTTTATTAACAACAAAAATCAACCTTTTTGAAAGGTCTGAGAAAAACTGCAAACATCTAAGTGCAATAAACATTTCCACAGCTGCAGGACTTGATTGTCCAAAATATTTTACACTTTGTTTGGAAACAACTGTGTAATAAGAAAGATAAACAATAGTGGTTTCTTGATTTTTTTTTAAAACATAAACATTCTTAAAGGGATCCCTGATTAGTTGTAACATTACTTTATTTGATAAAAATTTATTTTAATTGTAAAATAAAAAATACTGTAGGCTGTTTAGTTCTGAATTTTTTTAAAATATATTTTAACACAAGATGGAGCCATTTTATTTACACACAAAGCATTCTGGGTAAATGATGACGTGGATAGGTCATCGGTGCGAGGCTGCTAGCGAGCTATATCCACCCTGAAGGTTAATCTTGGACAATATCTGATGATTGCCTCTTTTAAATGAAACCAGTGTTGACAGAGAAGGTAGAAATGACTCAGCCTGCAACTGAAAACATGGATGGAGGACCTCAGTTTAGCCTGTTACCCTTTGTGCTAGCACTGATGCCATATTGCCTTATGTATTAGCTCAGTGCTAGCGCGACAAACAAGCTAAACTGAGGTCCTCCATCAATATTTTCAGTTACAGGCCGAGTCATTTCTACCTTTTCCTCTCTGTCAACACTCTCTGGTTTCATTTAAAAGAGGCAATCATCAGATATTGTCCAAGATTAACCAAGTTCAGGGTGGATATAGCTCGCTCACACCGAGGACCTATCCACGTCATCATTTACCCAGAATGCTATGCATGTAAATAAAATGGCCCTGTCCGTGTAATATATTTTTAAACTTTTAGTTTAAAAATTATAAAAACTAAACATCCTACAGTATTTTTGCAGTCTTTATTTTACAGCTAAAATATATGTTTATTAAATAAAGTCTAATTTAACAACTAATTGGAGATCCCTTTAAGAAAACTGTCGGTAATAAAACACAAATATTAAAATAAAGTGCACAAATGCAGTCTGTCACATTGCAGGTCACTTAGGTAGAATCTGAACAAATTGAACTCAGCTTGAAAAATGATGTGTCTAACAAAACAACAAAGCAAAGGTTCTGACTGAACTTACTTTCCTTTCATTATTTTAGAGTCCTCGTTTAAACCATTAACTTGTTCTTGAGGCTGTTCACTTTTGGTGAGAGCCTAGCACAATCCAGTTCAAGGAAAAGTTTCTGGAATACTTCCAAGGTATACCTTAGCTCTTTGGGATAGGCAAGATCAACTGCATATGCCAACCCAACAAGCATTGCACACGCTCGTGGAAAAGTTCCCAGAGTACCGTAGGCATAACTCTCACGTCCTCCAGCACAATGCCCTATGTCATCAACCTCAGATCCAGCAGCCTTGATTTTGCTCTTTGGGATAGGCAAGATCAACTGCATATGTCAACCCAACAAGCATTGCACACGCTCTTGGAAAAGTTCCCAGAGTAGGCATAACTCTCACGCCCTCCAGCACAATGCCTATGTCATCAACCTCAGATCCAGCAGCCTTGATTTTGTAGATTTTCATCTTCTGTTCAGAAAGATCTTGTGACCCACCATCTCCTTCAGCCTCCTAAAACAACAGAAATATAGGGTTTTCTGACTATAATTTACAAATATGAAAGATCTCTCACTCTGACAAACATGAACAAAGACAACATAAAAAATTCTGCTTCAACACTTACACTGTACTGTTTGATGAGGTGATCAATGGACTCCCCAAGGTACACCATCAAGCACTGAATAACCAGATCTCTGGTTATGTCAATGTTAGGATTGGGTGGTGACTGAAAATTACAAGAAAATATACACATTACCGCCATCATATGTGACTATTTATATAGACAAAACAATGGGAAATGGCTGTATTAAAAAGTAAACTGTTAAATATTAAACTGTCATCACCTGAAACATTATGTGGGATAGTTAGTTCCTGTTAATGTACATGTGTAGAGTCTGACAGAGAGTTCAAATCAATAGTTACAGAAGTAAGGACAATTTTGATATGACATTCTTCAAGTTGTATGATTTTGGTCATCTGGGGCCTCATTTATAAAGGATTGTGTGGAAACCATACTAAAAGTGAACGTAAGGCCAAAAGGTGACAATGGCGTACGCAAAAAAAAGTTTGATTTATAAAACCTTGCCTACTCATGTTTCTGGGCACCTTTCCTTTATAGATCACAGCTGCACCTCAGAGTTTGCACACAAGGTCTCGCCTCAGGTTCTGTCCTCTACACGCCCACAAACGCGTGACAAATACAGTACAGATTTAAAAAAGTGAACCATTTATAACACATCCACACTAGCGAGGGCGCGCGCACCCAAAGTGTGACTATAACCGTGACTTTTGCTGCCGTGCTGTTTAAATGTCTCTTGTCGGGGAGGGGTCTGTGGATCAGGGTTGTCTGAGGAGGAAGGAGATGAATGGAGATGCGTGAAATTTTATTTAAGATTTTTTTTTTTTTTCAAAGGTCCTTATTGTGCAGCAGCAGAAGCATAAATAATACTGTTAAGAAAGCTGATGATAAAGTCGAATGTCTGATTATGAAGTGAAATTAAATATCAGACAGTGATCATTACACACACAGTGTGGTTATAATTCATCACTTGTCTCCAAAATGAGCGTACGCATGGGTCAGAGCTGGCGTGAGGCACCGCACATTTTCACATCAAGTTTGGATTTTATAAATCACAACCTTTGTGTGAAAAGTGGCGTACGCAATTTCTGGGCTCGTTCTGTGCAAGCTTTATAAATCCGACCCCTGAAATATATGTGCTTTTAAATCTTTTAACTAAATTAGATGTATGACTGTAATATCTTGTACTGCATGTAAGATTTTGTCTGAGATCTTTAAATTAGTCCATCCACGGTACCCATCTTAAAAAGAGGGATGAAATACAACACAACCACATCAATTTCAACATAGCTAACAGTATTGTTAATCATGAGCCACTGATTAAGTTCAATAATCCAGTAGTTTTATATAGGAATCAGACTTAATATTACCATGTTCGTGTCATTTCATAAAACTGAACTGGCCCCACAACAGGCTTGATATGTTTTAAGTAATCTTTTGTTCATAAAAAAGTTTTCTCCCTCCTAGGACAAAAGATAAGCCCAGCTAGATCTGTACTTATGAAAGTTTTCTACTAAGAACAGACACATATTGATATTAAAGTAAAAACATGAAAATCATAAATGTGTTGCAGTGAATATTATTAATTATATCAATGTTTCAAAAATTCATGACATATTGCACTCACAGAAATAAACAGCTATTTAGTTGAGTTATGCAACAAGCAAATTAGGCTTGCAATTTCAAAACAAAACTGATTAAATAAAATTTCAAACAAATGTCTGTGGAACATACTTTGGCTAAGATGTCCTGCAACTTCAATCCCATGGCTCCCCCTTTTGCATGACAAAGGACCAATAGCTTGGGAGTATCCTCATCCAGCATGGACATACATTTGGATTCAAGGTGCACCATGGTAATCCTGTAGAACTCATCCTGCAGCTGAAGAAAACAACAACAACAACAACAACAACAAACAAACAAACAAACAAACAAACAAAATAAAAACATTAAAAAGTTAAAGCCTCAAAATATTTTAAACTAATGTTACATGATCTAATTTGTAACTCACGTGCATGGCATCTGGACAAATGTGTGCGAAGGGATCCTTGTGTTTTAAATGTGCAAGGGCAACTGTCATACAGACATGGCTGTAGATGTCCACGACCAAATGTTGCGTGTTGTAATCGGTAATGGCGTAGTAGATTCCCCTTTGTAGTAGAAAATGTTTTGCATATCTTACACTGCCATCCCATTTGCCGGGTCCTAAAATGATTGGAAATAAATATTTAAACATCTAAATACTTTTTCATGACAAATATAAGAGCATGGGCATTTGGACACATTTGATGTTTAAATTACAGATAAAAGAATCCTACAAAAATATGCAATTCATTTCTACTAAGTTATTACAAAAACAAATAGGTCAGATTAAGTAGAGTCAACTTGGTAATTCTTTGCTGCTTTACAGTAATTTCAAATCTACTAGCTTTATTTAATACAACATATAATATTTCATTTTACAATGCATAGTCTACATACCGATCAGTTGAATTTAAGTGAAGAGCTCTTCCAGCAACTGAAAAGAAAACAACATTACCATAAATTGGACTGTGTCAAACAACATTTTAAATACACATAAAGATTGTTAAAAACAAATATGAATTAATCTAAAATGTTAAAGGAGAGTTTTACATATGAAATGACAATAACAGAAAGAAACCTTTATTAAATTAAAATGGGAATAGGCCCCCATTTCTGTACCAATTAGGTGACAGACTGTGACATGATAGATCATCACTTAAGCATTTAGTTTTGTCATGTTTTAAATGACATCTATGTAATCTATACAATGCCATCTCTGTCTTTGTGACATAAAAGTTCAGAAATTATAAAAGACTTATATGTCAGATTGGCCAATCAAATCAATGCAGTTTAGATATCACATATTATCCAGGATAATAAAAGTAATAAAATCTCCCTCTAAAATTATTTTTATTCCCCCTTTTTCACAATTGCAAATGTGAGCCCTACTTTTGGTTAAAATAAATCAGGGGTTGACAAATAGTCATACATACGCTTTATAAAACCTAGTTCTGGGCATAGATTAAAATTTAAACCACATTTAATCTCATTTGTATGCACAAAATTAAAATACGACTTAAACTTATTTAGAGTATTTTTAATGTATTGGTTTTTATATTTAAAAAAGTTCAATGTATGTTCAAAAACGTTCTAAAAATACCGCAAACATGTTGGCTTTCGTTCGTCTATCTTTCTCCACATGCTGACGGCAGCCATGTCAAGAACCCCCCCGTGGGCGATTAAAATCAACAGTGTGTTTTGAATTTCAGCGTTATTTCAGACTCAACCCCTCCGGTGGTAAGACAGTTAAGCGTTGCAGTACTTACAGACAACTTTACGTCTATTCAGCCCACATTCGAGACGAGTTTTAAACCCAAAACTGCCTAAAAGTCAGACACGTTCCTCAATAGTTTCTGTTCCCATGGGTTTGTGTGCATTGTCTGGCAACAGCTCAACAACAAAAGCTCTCATTGGTTGAGACGCGAGATGATGAACAGCCAAAGCCCGCCCCCATGTGACCACTGGGTTCATAGATATCATATATAGAACACAATGTCTATAACTGGGTTGTATATCTATGGGTTTGTCAGCATGTGTGTTATCAGCACCATAGATATCTATATATAATGTCTATGATCAGCACAGCAGAAAAAAGTAACTGCGCACTTTGTATTGTTTGTTTTTTAAATAAAACGTAAACAAAATGTTCTGGTGAGACAGCCATCAACACAATCTTGACATGGCCCATAAGCTAAATTAACAGAAAAAGTTAAAGACATTACTATTTTTTTTCCTGAGTTTACCTGTTACATCGTTCAAGAAGAAACAACTGTCATGGCTGAGCATACTTGCAGTAAAGTTAACTGGAATTAGTCACGGGTGTTCCGTGGTAGGAAAAAAAATAGCTATGTCGCCAGCTTTGCTTCATTGTGGTAATTGAAAAACACTGCATTGAGACAATAAGCATTAAAAAACTGACTGAATAAATGCGGCAATAACAAGTCAAGCAGCTTATAACACGGTTGTTTTGTGTGTATCCTGTCAGAATAAACCGAGTCATCCTGTTTAAAGACAAACCGTGTCACGGCCTGATCAATCTAGAAAACCAGCACAACGCAGAAAGGATCCGGTTACACTTGGAACAAGTGAAGAGAAATGAAGAATTGCAATCCTTACTGACTGAGCATAGTTTGAATTTTCAAAAGGAGTTCATGGTCCATCATAGTAAATCTGTTTATAGCCTATATTTTCACAAGGTAAAATGTATAGTCAAAGTTGTGAAGTTACACAACTGTAGCTTTAGAAAGTGAGCTTGTGCTAACGGTCTACTTCATGCCATTTTGCTTAAAATACACATTAGTGCTCATTACTAATCTAATTTTGACTTAAAACATTGTTTAAAACATTGTTTAGAGCTTTTTTCTCAAAAATACTACACTGTTGTTCAAAATTTTGTTGTACATTCCAAAGAATTGTCTTACCTCTGACAAAATGGAAGGTGTCCAGTCCACTTCTGAAGCATGTGTGAGCACATGGCAGAATGGGCAGCCAAGATGGCGGAAGTGTAGAGTAATTAAAATCAAAGTGCTTTCATTAGTAAAATCTATTAGATTTCTAAATCTTTTAGGATACTCATGTTTTTCTATTAAAATATGCTAAATATATCATTGCTTATTTTACCGTAAAAAAATATGAGTAAATTTAAATTACTTAACATCTCAAAAATGTTGAATTTTGCTTACACTGAATTAAAACTATGCATGCACATTTTTACTGAGTAACAGTTATTATCAGTGGCCTATTAGATACTACTTAACCCCAATCACACTTTTTTCAGTGTGGGTCAGCAGGTCCCTGTGAGGGGGGCAGCTGCCATGGTGTCCCTGACAACAGTGAGATCATTTCTGGGAACCACGGTTTCTGTGGCCACCTGGGGGCTATTAATATCAGGGAGAGAGCTCCCCTGCGTACACGTTCCAGCGTCACCTGAATCAAAGGGACAGGGGAAACGCGTAATATATCACCCTTACTGGCCAGCTGTGGGTCAGAGCATCTGTTCCCAACGGTGCGTCTGTTTCTTTTAGTGAGAAGTACAAGGCGCAGTTCGTGCTGGTTTTGCAAGCGAACAGATCTACGGATGCCGGCCCATATCGTGACCAGATCTGGTCCACGACACGTGGGTTCAGCCTCCATTTTGAAGCTAACAGCGGCCCTCTTGAGAGGGCGTCTGCCCCGTGGTTTAGCTCGCCCGGGATATGTGTCGCACTCAGCGACAGTATTCTTGGCTTGCACCACGTGAGCATCTTGTGTGTCAGACCGAGGAGGGGTCGGGACCTTGTCCCCCCTCCCCTCTGTTGATGTAGTACACTGTTGTCCTGTTGTCCGATTTTACTAGGACATGTTGTCCTGTAATCAGCCCCTTTTTGAAAAAGTGTTTCATTGACACGTAAACCGCCTTCAATTCCAGGAAGTTGATGTGTAATCTTGCTTCCTGCTGTTTCCAGAGCCCTTAGGTGTTCTGGTTTCTGCAAACTGCTCCCCATCCTCCCTTTGAGGCATCAGTTGTGATTACCACACGGGACAATACTCATCCCAACGGGACGCCTCTAGTGAACACTGAAGGGTCCCTCCAGGGTTCCAGTGCTGTCAGACACTCTGAGCTGATCATAATCTTGGTAGGATGCGTTTGTTTGTTTAGCCATATCTGCAGAGCACGCATTTTTAATAGCGCCTGTGGCACGCAGGGAATGGCTGCTGCCAGCAGGCCCAAGAGGCGCTGGCAGAGCTTGAGGGACACTTTCTGGCCCAGTTGAAAGCGTGCCAGGCAGAGGCGTATTGAAGAAATACGTTCCTCTGAAAGCCGTGCTCTGTACAAAATGGTGTTGACCTGTACATCCAGAAATACGGTAATTCGTGACGGAGTCAGATCGCTTTTCTGCAGGTTTCTGACGAAGCCCAGAGCCTCCAGGTGAGCCATCACCATGTGTGAGTGCAGCTGGGCCTGCACTTTGCTCTCGGCCAGAATCAGAAGATCGTCGAGATAATTCATCATCCTGACCCGTCAAGGCTGCATCCAGACATTTTGTAAATGTGCGTGGGGCAGTTTTTAATCCGAAAGGGAAAGCCAGAAATTCGTAAGCTTTCCCCTCGAATGCAAAGCGGAGATATTTTCTGTGTCTCCTCCAGATGCTCACGTGGAAAAAAAGCGTCTTTTAAATCCAGTGTACATGTGTAATCTTCTGGTCTCACAGACTGGAGTACCGGTCTCAGTGTGAGCATTTTGAACTTGTAAGTTTTTATTCTTCTGTTCAGTGCTCTGAGATCGAGGATCGGTCTCAAGCTCTGGTCCCGCTTGGGCACGAGGAAACATTTGCTGAAGTGGCCGGTGTTTATATTGTGTTTTGGAACAACGTTTATCACTCCTTATAGCAGCATCGTTGGTATTTCCTCTCTCAAGACGTGTGCACGGTCTAGGTTTATGTGAGATTGCAACACCCCCGTGAACGGGGGCAGTCTTTTGTGGAACTGCAGCCGGAGGCCATGACACACTGTTGACATGACCCACGTGTTTGGGAGACACGCCTTCCAGGCCTGCGCGTGCGCCGTGAGCATGTAAGGCATGTTTATTGTGGGTTGCCTGTGTCTGGTGGGTGCGGGAGGGGGAGTGTCCCCCCTCCCCGCGCGCTCAGCCTCGTGCGAGCTGACCTGTCCGCCAGCAGACGTCGTGAAGTCTGTCTGCTCCAGACAGACTCCAGGCGTCCCGCTGCGGTTCATTGTCTGACCTGATACCCTGTGCTTCACGAGGGAGGAGGGGTGATAGCTCCCTTCATCATGACTGTTTTCATAAAAATGTCAGTGTTTCCCCTACCATTATAGAGGCGGTGCGCCCCGCCCCCTCAACAGAACCGAGCGCCCCGCCTAC
>JBBPBX010021792.1:28404-42037 GCA_038048925.1 Garcialebias charrua | reverse complement strand
CCTTACAGCGGCGCAAAAACGTATAAGAATGATTACATATAAAAATAAAACAGAAAAACTTAAATCCCTTGAGGAAGAACACAAACAAACAGGAAGTCATTCAATCCTAAAACAAATAGAAGTAATCAGAAAAGAAATTAATGAGATCCTTGGGGAAGAAATTGAGAAGAAAGCTAGATTTGCTAAACAAAGCTATTATGAACTGGGACCAAAAGCAACTAAGCTGTTGGCAAGGAGGCTGCGTAAACAACAAGAATCCATGATAGTAAGTAAAATTAGAGATGGGGATAGTAACCACTTGTATTATAAACCAAATGAAATAGAGAATGAGTTTGAAAAATATTACACAAAACTATACTCTCAACATCCAGCAGCAGATAAGGACGAAATCAGACAATTCCTCGATACACTTGACCTACCTAATATTGGGGAAGCTCAGAATAAACTTATTATGTCAAAAATCACAGATAAAGAGATTGAAGCTGCGATAGGTAAACAAAAAACAAACAAATCACCTGGCAGTGATGGGTTTCCATCTGAATTCTATAAAGTTTTTAAGGAGGAACTCAAACCTTTGCTTAATGCATGTTTTAACTGGACTCTTAAGGATGTAATGGCTCCTCCATCATGGAGGGAGTCAATTATTACAATTTTACCCAAACAGGGCGGAGATAAGGAACAATGCAAGAACTATAGGCCCATATCATTAATGAATGTGGATTATAAGATATATACTTCAATAATCAGTAAGAGGCTTGAGACCTTTCTACCAGACTTGATAGATGTAGATCAAACCGGTTTCATTAAAGGACGCCAAACCCAAGATAATATAAGGAGAACACTCCACATTATTGACCATGTCCAAAACAATAGAATTAAGTCAGTTTTAATTAGTTTGGACCAAGAAAAAGCATTTGACAGTGTAAGCTGGACGTTTTTGTATGAAGTGTTGAAACGTTTTGGATTTAAGGATGACTCGGTTCAGTGCATAAAAACACTATATAATAAACCTACAGCCAGAATCAAGGTAAATGGCAGCTTATCAAACAGGATACAGCTTGAAAAGGGAACTAAGCAGGGGTGTGTGTTATCTCCCTTGCTTTTTGCCTTGTATGCTGAGCCTCTTGCACAAGCAGTAAGACAAAGTGCAAACCTACAGGGTGTTACATTAGCAGGAGAAGAGCATCGCATAGGACTTTTTGCTGACGATGTTATGATCTTCCTCCAGAATCCAGAACTCTGCTTTGCAAATTTAATGGATTTATTTCAAACATATGAGCATTATTCCGGCTATAGAATAAATATATCTAAGACACAAATATTATCATTCAACTATTTGCCCTCTCAGAAAATCAGAACAAAATATAAATTGAAGTGGAATGCTGAATCTCTTAAATACTTAGGTGTAATCTTGACCAAGACATTCCCTACAACATTTGATGCAAATTATAACAAAATTGAAGGTGATATTAAAAAAGACTTGGATAGGTGGTATACCTTGCCAACAGATTTTAGTTCTCGAATACAAATGATTAAAATGAATATTCTTCCCAGACTGATGTATTTGTTTCAGTCACTTCCAATTCCTGTCCCACAAAGCAGATTCAAAGCGTGGGATAAAATGATTTCAAGATTCATATGGAGTGGAAAAAAACCACGAATAAAATACGCAACTTTGCAGCTCCCAAGGAACAAAGGAGGA
Source organism: Garcialebias charrua (assembly GCA_038048925.1). NCBI lineage: Eukaryota > Metazoa > Chordata > Actinopteri > Cyprinodontiformes > Rivulidae > Garcialebias > Garcialebias charrua. The sequence continues at coordinate 40,335 of JBBPBX010021792.1, read as the reverse complement.
ATGGCCCTGCCCAACTTGAAAAATTACTTTATTGCAGCTCAACTAAGACCGCTTGCTTGTTGGTGTAGACCGGAATATGAATCTAGATGGAAAGAAATCGAAAGAGAAATACAAGGGTATAAAATTCAAATTCTTATATCTGATAAACTGCTGGCAGCATCTCTCATGGATAAAATGAATACAATTCTAAAATTCACTTTAGAAACATGGTACTCTGTTATAGAAAAATATAAATTAAAAGACAAGTCTCTGCTGTTGAAATGGTTCAGGTATGATACCAAGTTTAAACCAGGACAAATGGATCAAGTATTCAAACAGTGGGAAATAAAAGGAATCACTACAATTTTTACTCTTTTGAAAAATGGACAATTAATGAGTTTTCAAGAATTAAAATTAAAATATGATTTAGAAGATAGAGACTTTTTTAGGTATTTACAAATAAGAGACTACTACACAAAGCAAATTAAACAAAAATTAATCAACACAAATTATGGTGTCATTGGAGTAGTGATAGACTCGTATTTACAAAAAAAAGTCAAACCCATCTCGGCTTTTTATAATTCTTTGGGGGAATGTAGAGAGGAAACAACACTGTATCTTAAAAAGAAATGGGAAACAGAACTGAAGATTATTATACAAGATGAAGAATGGTTCCAAATGTGTAAAATTCAGCAAAGTACAACAAATTCACTCTCATGGAGGGAGTTTTGTTGGAAAAATCTAACAAGGTTTTTTATAACACCTAAAATTAAAAGCAAACAGACTTCTACATTACAAGAATGTTGGAGATGTAGAGAAGTAGAAGCCAATCATTCACATATTTTTTGGAGTTGTACAAAAATAACTGGATACTGGAAACAAGTAAGGTCAACATTGTCTAAAATTTTGGGTTATGCAATTCCAAATACATGTCTAGTAATGTACTTGGGGAATATAATGGATGTAGTGAGGAAGGAAGATATGTTTTTGACAAAGGTAATCCTGGCTGCTAGTAAAAAGGCAATAACAAAAAGATGGTTGAAGCCAGATCCACCTAACCAAGAAGAGTGGATGAGGATTGTGGAGGAAATTTCAATAATGGAAAAAATCACAAATAATCTTAGACTGAAAGGTCTTAAATATGATAAACAATGGGAGAAATGGACCCAATTTCGATGTGGCACACACAACAATGTAAATACAGCTGTTTGATGAATGAATACTTGTAAAATGATGTTAGAAAAAAAATCCGGATTGTTGTCTATGTTGTTTTTTGTTTTTGTTTTGTTTTGGTTCTGGTTCTGATTTATTTTATTTTGTGAGTTTTTGTTTTTCACAGTGGTTTGATTTGTACATGTATTTAGTTGATTTTGCAAAAAAATAATAAAAATTAAAGTATTAAAAAAAAAGAAAAAAAAGAAATGAAGCATAAAGTCTTTTTAATCTGGAATGAATAAATAATCTAAAGAAGGAAGGAAAAAAAATAGGTATACCTTGTGGGACTCGAACCCATGAAATCTTGATAACAGTGCAACATTTTAACCAGTTAGCCACCAGTACACGTGTATATTTTAAGGTCCCCATTTCTTATAAACAAACATTCTTTGGCATTAGTTGGTCATTTACTCCCATGAGTGACGCTGCTAATAAGGACAGATTTACTTTTCTCGATCAAGGAGAGCAGAACTTCAATCTCCGCACCGGTAGAGTTCTTCTTTTTTACTTTTCGCTGTCATTTTATGAACGAACACGTTTTGCCTCCGAGGCAGGAAACGTAGCCTTATATGGTGTTTTGAGGGGTGGGAATTATGTAAATGACCTCTCGCGTGCACACGCAGCTGTTTAGAACAGGTGGGATTCATCATTTTAACGCAACCCATTTACACACGTTTCCTTAGGATAGAAGACTTTGTTGAATCTGACGTGGCATGTTCGTACGAACGCTTTGTACGAACAAAAGTAAGAGAAATTTAGGATAAAAATACGAACATTTTCGTGAATGAGGGCCATTGTTTAGAATATTGAAAGAGTGTTGGAAGGATTTAAAACCCATTCATATATACATATACAAACTACTACTTACTACTTGTACTACTATTCCTACTTCGTGGTTTTTCACTTATCGCAAGTCTTCAGGGTACCGATCCCCCCGCGACAAAATATTGTACAGTATTATTATTTAACATCTGACTGGGGATGTTTTTTTCTCATAAGGCTCTTGTGCCAGTGTCAAATTACAGCTACAAAAACTAAATTGAGGGGGATTTGAGACCTCTGCAAAAACTCTGCAACTGCGCTGCTTACCGTGAAATGATGGCTGCAGGCTGGGGCTGGGTCGGACCAGAATGCAACGCTAATTGTACAAGCTGTGCTGTACCTTCATCTCATCATCATCATCACCAAAGTGTTTGAGAGGACTTATTTATAAGAAAGTGGGAAAGGTTTATAGGAGTGTAGAAAGGGTTTATAAAGCCTCTCTTTATATAAATAATAAAATTAATCTAATGCGGCTTCTTCTCAGATGTTCACCTACGACAGGAGTCTCTGGAACGTAACCCCTGCGATAGGTGAGGGATCACTGTATAAAAAAACAATTACCTGGCAGGAGAGTCCGTGGTACCCGGGTGGGCAGCGGCACTGTTCCACCTCGAGTGCCTGTGCCAAGCCGCTGTAGTTGGGCACGGCGATGTCCATGCTGATGTCATAGATGCTGGAGGAGAGCATCTCATTGGAGTAGGAAGCTCGGACCAGGATATCATCGAGATCAGCCAGAACCATCATCAGGTGCTCTCGAGTGGCCGGCATGCCGTCAGGCCGCTGCCAGTGTTCCTGTAAAACACAAAAACAACACATGTTCTCAGGAGTTTCCTTCACAGATCAGATGCTCACTGGACACCTTGATTCAATCCCTGCTGTTGAGTCATACTCCGGATGATTTAAAAAGTGATACAGGAGCTGTTCTGCTCACCTCTCTGAAGATGATCTCAAATTGTTTGGTCTCTCTGCTGCCTTGCTGCCTCCTCTGCCAAGTCTGACGAGCTACCAGGGTGATGTCGTTGCCCTACAGGAGCAACAAAGGAGCGGATGAGGAAGAAATCCACTCAGTCGGGACAGAAAGCATCACATCAGCTCGAGGGTGAACTCACAATAATTTGGACGTCAGCATCTTCGAGTTGTGTTCCTCGTAGACCAGCCACGTAGGAAATGGTATATTTAAGTTTCCCACCATAAGAACCAACCTGCAGGATCAAAAATCAGCGAAAGAGGCGATGTCATGGAAGCTAGCATCATAAATACTGTTCTGACAAACAAATTCCCTTTCAAACCACATTTTGAGAAATAAATGTTTTAATGATCATGCAAATAATAACACAAACATAACATAAAAACATGTAATAATTTTAGCTATGAAGCATAATTTCTGTTTAGAGCAAATGCAGACTTTTGCTAATTTTGTTCTTTATGTGCTTTTTTGTTGTTGTACTTCTTTAAAAATTCCCTTGAAAAGTTTTAATCCCAAATTAATATTTATAAAAACTATTATGTAAATAACCATATAAGACCCTAATGATTGGTTTTAGACCCATTGTCCTTGTTGAGGGTGATTACATGCCAAGTTTTATTTTAGATATAATATGTATTTCCATCCATCCATCCATTTTCTTCCGCTTATCCGGGGTCGGGTCGCGGGGGTAGCAGCCTAAGTAGGGAGGCCCAGACTTCCCTCTCCCCAGCCACTTGGAGCAGCTCCTCTGGGGGAATCCCAAGGCGTTCCCAGGCCAGCCGAGAAACATAGTCCCTCCAGCGTATCCTGGGTCTTCCTCTGGGTCTCCTCCCGGTGGGACATGCCCGGAACACCTCACCAGGGAGGCGTCCAGGAGGCATCCTAACCAGATGCCCGAGCCACCTCAACTGGCTCCTCTCGATGTGGAGAAGCAGCGGCTCTACTCCGAGTCCCTCCCGGATGACTGAGCTTCTCACCCTATCTCTAAGGGAGAGTCCAGCCACCCTGCGGAGAAAACTCATTTCAGCCGCTTGTATCCGAGATCTTGTTCTTTCGGTCATAACCCAAAGCTCATGACCATAGATGAGGGTGGGAACGTAGATCGATCGGTAAATTGAGAGCTTTGCCTTTTGACTCAGCTCTCTCTTCACCACGACAGACCGGTACAGCGCCCGCTTCACTGCGGACGCTGCACCTATCCGCCTATCGATCTCACGCTCCAGTTTTCCCTCATTCGTGAACAAGATCCCGAGATACTTAAACTCCTCCACTTGGGGCAGGACCTCCTCCCCGACCCGGAGAGGGCACGCTACCCTTTTCCGGCTCAAGACCATGGCCTCGGATTTGGAGGAACTGATCCTCATCCCGGCCGCATCGCATTCAGCTGCAAACCGCTCCAGTGAAAGCTGTAGATCACGAGCTGATGAAGCCAATAGGACCACATCATCTGCAAAAAACAGAGAAGCGATTCTAAGGCCACCAAAACGGATCCTCTCAACACCTTGGCTGCGCCTAGAAATTCTGTCCATAAAAGTTATGAACAGAATCGGTGACAAAGGGCAACCTTGGCGGAGTCCAACTCTCACCGGAAACGAGCCTGACTTACTGCCGGCAATGCGGACCAAGCTCTGACACCGGTCGTACAGGGACCTAACAGCCCATATCAATGGGCCTGGTACCCCATACTCCCGGAGTACCCCCCACAGAACCCCCCGAGGGACGCGGTCGAATGCCTTTTCCAAGTCCACAAAGCACATGTAAACTGGTTGGGCAAACTCCCACGCACCCTCCAGGACCCTGTTGAGGGTGTAGAGCTGGTCTAGTGTTCCACGACCAGGACGAAAACCACACTGCTCCTCCTGAATCCGAGGTTCGACTATCCGACGGACCCTCCTCTCCAGAACCCCTGAATAGACCTTACCAGGGAGGCTTAAGAGTGTGATCCCTCTATAGTTGGAACACACCCTACGGTCCCCCTTTTTGAATAGGGGAACCACCACCCCAGTCTGCCAATCCAAGGGAACTGCCCCCGATGTCCACGCGATATTGCAGAGTCGCGTAAGCCAACACAACCCCACAACATCCAGAGCCCTAAGGAACTCAGGACGAATCTCATCCACCCCCGGAGCCTTGCCACCGCGGAGCTTTTTAACCACCTCGGCGACCTCCGCACCAGAGATTGGAGAGCCCGATCCAAAGTCCCCAGGCTCCGCTTCCTCAGTGGAAGACGTGCCAGTAGGATTGAGGAGGTCTTCGAAGTATTCCGCCCACCGACTCACAACATCCCGAGTTGAGGTCAACAGCACGCCATCCCCACCATAAATGGTGTTGGTCGCGTACCGCTTTCCCCCCCTGAGACGCCGGATGGTGGACCAGAATCGCCTCGAAGCCGTACGGAAGTCATTCTCCATGGCCTCTCCGAACTCCTCCCACGCCCGAGTTTTTGCCTCAGCAACCACCCGAGCCGCATGCCGCTTGGACTGCCGGTACCTATCTGCTGCTTCCGGGGTCCCACAGGCTAAAAAGGCCCAATAGGACTCCTTCTTCAGCTTGACAGCATCCCTCACCGCCGGTGTCCACCACCGGGTTCGAGGGTTGCCACCACGACAGGCACCAACAACCTTGCGGCCACAACTCCGATAAGCTGCCTCGACAATAGAGGCGCGAAACATGGTCCACTCGGGCTCAATGTCCCCCGCCTCCCTCGGAACGTGTTCAAAGCTCTCCCGGAGGTGGGAGTTAAAGCTCCGTCTTACGGGAGACTCTGCCAGACGTTCCCAGCAGACCCTCACAATACGTTTGGGTCTGCCAGGTCTGACCGGCATCCTCCCCCACCATCGGAGCCAACTCACCACCAGGTAGTGGTCAGTGGACAGCTCCGCCCCTCTCTTCACCCGAGTGTCCAGGACATGCGGCCGCAGATCAGATGAGACGACAACAAAGTCGATCATTGAACTACGACCTAGGGTGTCCTGGTGCCAAGAGCACATATGGACACCCTTATGCCTGAACATGGTGTTTGTTATGGACAATCCATGACGAGCACAGAAGTCCAACAACAGAACACCACTCGGGTTCAGATCAGGGGGGCCGTTCCTCCCAACCACACCCCTCCAGGTCTCACTGTCATTGCCCACGTGAGCGTTGAAGTCCCCCAGCAGAACAAGGGAGTCCCCAGGAGGCGCACCCTCCAATACCCCCTCCAAGGACTCCAAAAAGGGTGGGTAATCTGCGCTGCCGTTCGGCGCATAGGCACAAACAACAGTCAGAGCCCGTCCCCCCACACGTAGGCGAAGGGAGGCTACCCTCTCGTTCACCGGGGTGAACCCCAACGTACAGGCACCGAGATGGGGGGCAACAAGTATGCCCACTCCTGCTCGGCGCCTCTCACCAGGGGCAACTCCAGAGTGGAAGAGTGTCCAACCCCTCTCAAGGAAACTGGTTCCAGAGCCAGAGCCATGCGTTGAGGTGAGTCCGACTATTTCTAGCCGGAACCTCTCAACCTCACACACTAGCTCAGGCTCCTTCCCCACCAGAGAGGTGACATTCCATGTCCCAATGGCCAGCTTCTGTAGCCGAGGATCAGACCGCCAGGGTCCCCGCCCTCGGCCACCACCCATTCCACAATGCACCCGACCCCTTTGGCCCCTCCCACAGGTGGTGAGCCTATGGGAAATAATAATAATAATATGTATTTATTATTTTTTATTCATAAGTGATCAAAAAATATATATATATTTTTTTTTACTAATCCCAAACAGTTACAGTGAATTCATACTAAATAAAACCCTGAGACTCAAGAGAACACAATTTTCTGGACATGGGGGTCCCCCAACGTTTTAGGGTGGCCATTGCCCCCAGTTGGCCCCCTTTTGTGCTGTCTCTGAAGGATAATAAAGATGAAGAGCAAAGCTTAAAGCTGCACTGACATCATCTTGTAACTACGGTATGTATCATATTGCACTACATATATATGTTTTATCATTCAACTATGTTCGTTTTTGCAAACAAACTTATAAATATATTTAATTTTGATTGAAAACTGATTTTAAACTTCGCGCCGTGTTTATTCATGGGAAATCCGATTTCACGCGAACGCAGCATATGTGACGTAAGGAGACGTAGAGGGCTCCGCGGTTTTGCATTTACATATTAGGACGGACAATTTAAAACCCGACAAATTTATCAATCTAAGTGAATATTTGAGCTACATGTCTTCAGTTTGGGAAGCAGAAAGTTAGATGAACAAGAAACAGCAGGTTCTAATTTAGGTCTGCACCCGTATTTATTTGATTTTTACCTTATCAGGAAGCGAGGAGGCTCCGAGGGGGGGTGGCAGCTTTATTTATTCCATTCCCAGACGAAGTATTTCTTCTTTTGGGAAAGTGAAAAGGCTCACTTGTTCACTGTGATGATGTTAGAACACCCAAAGGCGACACAACGTACCGGTAACAGCATTTGTCAAGTAAAAAAAAAGAAAAAGGCGAGCTGCAGGCAAGCTGCTGACAGACGCAGACTGCTTCTACGTCTCGTTATGTCACATATGCTGCGTTCGCGTGAAATCGGATTTCCCATGAATAAACACGGCGCGAAGTTTAAAATCAATTTTCAATCAAAATTAAATATATTTATAAGTTTGTTTGCAAAAACGAACATAGTTGAATGATAAAAACATATATATGTAGTGCAATATGATGCATAGTTACAAGATGATGTCAGTGCAGCTTTAAAACCTATCTGCAGTAAATGAACTGCTCCTAAAAATCCTGTATTTAAAGTCTAGAAACAAATCCGTCACAAACTGACAACCCATGACTTCAGCTGATCATTTGCTTAAAGTCAGGTTTTCAGCAAATAGCCCTTAAAACTATTGCTGGTGTCAAACAGTGTAATCTTTAACATTTTTCACAGTTCAACAAATAAAGCACCTAAAAGTGTGATTTAAAATATTTCACAAGTTCATTCTTTGAGTTCAGCCTTTTTGTGCCTGAATGATTCAAAGATCAGACCTCACAGGCTTAAATAAAATAAATTGTTCTACTAAAAATGACCAAAAACTGTACTGTAGGTGAAAAAGCAATAGAAAAGTGAAATTCTCAAGACATACTGATTATGGTTAGTTTATAATAAAACAGGAACATCTGGCTGCTTGTGAGCAAATATGAAATTATGGCAATTTTTGTTTATTTCCAAGTGGGGCTCTGTGGAAATATGATCAGTTGATGTTAGCTGCAGGTCTTTAAATGGCCTCAGACTGGAAAACTACTGTTTCACTCTGACAAGACGGATCAACTAGCTCATACCGACATTTTATCATTTAAAACAGCTCTAATTTCCCGATTTCATAACAGTTCATGCAAATGAGATTTTACAATCTTTACACTGACATCAGTTTCTCAAGGCGTGACTTTACACAGAATTTTGTAGTTATATGCAGCAGCAGCCAGCTGTAGCACATCCAATAGGGATATCACAACGTTTCTGATGGAATAACTTTGTAATGAATAACCAATGGAGATAAACATATTTATTAAAAAACTTTTGCAAAAGCTTCTATATTTCAAAGCAGTTTGACACTAGAGTTTTAATACACTTTGTTATTAATAGTGTCCATAGTGTGTTAATAGTGTGTTCGTGAGACTTAGTTCGCTGTGGCGACCCCTAACGCAGGGAGCAGCCAAAATAAGATTTTTTTTTATTAATAGTGTCCATATTAGCTGCTAATATAATTATAAATTCAATAATTATTACACCCTTCAATAGTGAAATTTATTAATCTGTATTAATAACCTTTCCTAAAAGGGCACAAATGGACTGCATAGAAACTGAAGGTCACTGTTAACCTTTTATCAACTTCACACTAGAGTAAAAAACTCCCAACACAACAGTCCCTCCCCAGAGTCCGGGGGCTGTTTAGGGAGGAGGAAAAGAGGAGACGCCAAACAACATAAAGATGGTCTCAAATCAAAATAAACATATCAGAGTTTAAAATGAACCAGAGGAACAAATCAACAATATTATTGTCCAGATAGTGATCTTTCTTCCACCTAGATGCACCCACACACCAAAGTGGAGACGGGCACATTGTTTACAACATGCATGGAAGGATAGACAGAAGGACGGACGGTATTTTCAAATTCCCCCCTTCGCTTTGTGACGGGGAGCAATGAAATGTGATAAGGTGTCTTGTGATTTCTCTTTTAATCCAGATGTGAAATGAATGACAGAAAATCAAATGTCACTGGAGGACTGAGATGGTTCGGGAGAAGACAGGTGATGTAGAAACAGATGTCTGTCCTCCGAGCCCATCAGGTGTTTGTGTCTCCACCCACGAGTCTTTACATTTACCTGATCCCCCATGAACTGCTTGGGGAGCTGCCAGTAGAGCACATTGTCCCGCTGCGAGCTGAAACCTTTGTAGACCAGAGCGTACTGAGAGGCAAAAGGTGGAAGGAGAGGCGTCAGAGAATGAGCCACAGAGGCAGCAGGGATCAACTGTAAGCATGAAGACAGGCAAAGCAGACAGGAAAGCACAACATGGAGGAAACCTGACAGGTGAGACAGAGCCAGACTCTTTGACATGTTCTCAGATACAAACCCTCCCTCTGACTACCCACTGAGCTTGGACAAAAAGTAAAGCAAGCACTCCTACAAGAGTTAAAACCAGCTTTAAACCAAACAGAGGTCAACCAGGAGTCCACTGCCTGGACTTAAAAGGATATTTCTGTGTTCAGTGGAAACATCTGACATAATCAAGATCCTACCTGTTGTAGGTAGCTTCATAAATGACCTCAGTTTGGAGAAAATGGACAGGACCAATGAGCTAAAGGCAGTTCTGCCTAAAGCAGATTACAGGGAGTCCTTGAGTTAAGAACGAGTTCCGGACCTAAGGACCGTCCATAGGTCGATTTGCCGTAGGTCGGAACCCATAGCACGTGTCGTTCGTAAGTCCGGATTTTCGTTCGTAAGTCGGAAATTGCATGCTAAATGTATGCTAACGCTGCGCCGCACACCCGTTTTTCAACATGTGACTCATAAACATGCACAGAACTTTGTTTACAAGCCGTTAGCTAGCACACTTTCATCTAAAAACACATACCAGTGCTGTATTTAATGTACAACTGTACTGTTCGTAGGTCCGTTCGTAAGTCCGAGTTGCCGTATGTCGAGGGCGCCGTAACTCGAGGACTCCCTGTATTCTGTCATCTTAAAAACAGCTCCAACTCAATAATGTTGCAGTCATTATGCAAACACCACTTCATAAACTTTATCCATACCGTTGGGGGCCAAGATGGAGCAGAGGCAGGGCAGCAGACTATACTTTATGCACTTGCATAAAGCAACCAAAAATATTTTTTGAATGAACCCCTACAATATTTTCTAGAATCAAGTTGTTTTAAGACACCATCAGTGTATTTAGAACTTGTTTGGCTTTGGATGAGACGTTAGCTCATCAATCTGGTTGAACTTAAAATTCAATTTCTTCTTCAGTCCTTTCAAAAATCTATTTACAACAGGTAAGTCGTTAATTGTAAATGCTAAATGTAAAGTGGCTGTAGCTCGGGAAGAGCAGTTGGCTCCCAATTGAAAAGTTGGTGGTTTGATTCCTCCTTCCAGCACTGCCTGATTAGCATGGTAAGTCTGCTAATACTGCTAACTCCTAATGAACTGACTCAGCAGTCAGCCTCAGCAGCATCAACTTACACACAGTCTATCTATCCTTCTAACACAGACGTTTTTATTGTAACATGGACGTTGCTCGATTAAGAAAAGAACTACAAACTGAACAAACCGGGTCATACCTGGCAGAGGTTTAATATTAGATAATGTAGCATTCTTTTACACCGGCATGCCGTTTTTGAGAAAGACTTCTTTTATAAGACAAAAAAGTATTATTATTATTTTTAAAACAGGCACTGATTTGGCTAGCCTGGAAAAGTCTTTTACATCTTTCTCTGTACTCCAAAGTCAAAGTCAAAGTCAACTTTATTGTCAGATCTGCAATATGTACAGTGCAGGACATACACAGGACCGAAATTGCGTTTCTCTCAGTCCCTCGGTGCAACAGTAAACATCTAAACATTGAAACACTGAAACATATAATAATAGACATAAGCATAAAAATAGTAAAACTAACACTGTCCTGAGTTTTTTTTTTTGCATAGTGGTATAAAAAAAGAGTATAAAAAGTATAACTAAAATAAACTAAAGGTTTCTAGCATTGACATTTGCAAAGTGGCAAAGCAGCGTATGAGTCAATGTACACAGTATATGTATGAGGTAGTAGTTGATGTTGTTGTAGAGGCAAAAAGTGGCATATGCAGTAAGGCACATTGGGCATCCCTAAATAAGACCGTTCAGAGCACACTGTATATGTACCAGCAGTGGTGTAGATATTAGAGTAGTGTAAATAAATGTAAACAGTAGTAATTACATGTAAGCAGTAGTAATAAAAGTAAACAGTATTAATAAATGTAAACAGAGAATGTAAACAGTATTATGATTATAGGCAGTGATGTAATACAGACATTAGTGCAAGTATGAGAAGTAGTGCAAACTGTATGAGCACATGACCGAGAGTTTAGTGAAAACCCGTTTGGTGACACAGAGTCTAGTGTTAAAAACTTTGTGTTGAGTGATAATATGTGAGAAAGTGACTAAAATCACGACTGACAAGGTTCTAACTGTTGAAAACTAATAGACAGAACATCACTTCAAAGGTAACTGGAATATCTTGTAACTAAATTGTCCCTAGCTGAGAGAGTGAATGATTGTTTGTCTCATTTGTCTCTATGTGTCTGTGATGGACTTGGACCTGTCCAAGGTGTCCTCCACCTCTCACACAGTGACTGCTGGACATGCAACCCAAAAAAGGAAGAAGTGCGTAAAGATAATACTGTAGATGGATGGATATACATATGCACACACACATTATATTATATTACACA